>CABFWB010002495.1:42070-68759 GCA_902151455.1 Timema bartmani
AAAAAAAAAAAAATCAAAAAATCTACACTCAAGATACTATTTAAACATAAAAGATAAAGATAAAGATAAAGGAAAAAATCTAGAAGCTACGATACTTACCTCAAAAGTCATTTGTAGGCCACCATTGTAGATGACAAAGAGCCTATCATCATCATTATCAAGGATAGTTCGGAATACCAACATTAGAGTTGCCCAACAAGTTCTGCCATCTAGAACCTATAGGAAAAGCAGTCGTATTGCAGATCAACAAAAAGTGAAGATTGGATCAAAAATATTCCAAAAATATGGTCCTGTGTCACTTAAGAATATTAATTTTTTTATGAGTTAGGTTTTTTGTTTATTTAACCTTTAGGAGATTTAAAGGTTGTCTCAAGGATGAGAAATTTGTTAAGAATACAGATGGGTTGAACCAAGAGGCCTGTAAGCAACAATTTATTCATTCCAATCAATCTTTAGCAAGCTTTTCATGAAGATCTTGAGTATCGAGTCAAGCTTAGGTTCAATAAATATTAATCATTTTAAAACTTAATTATGTATGTATGGATGTTGTTGAAGCGACAAGAGTTTGCAGGGAGAGGGAAGTGTGGAGAAAGTTAGTGAGGATGGATTAAGTATGTATATATGTATCTATGTAATTATGTAAATAAAAAACCTATCTAAAAAGTTTTTAATTTTTTTAAATGAAATGTGACTAAGATATTTTATTTAAAAAAAAGTTTTTAAATCTAAAATGAATAGTTTTTAAACCAATAAATAATCAAGTAATAATATTAATTAATAAATTATGGGATTAATTTTTAAATATACAGTGATAGGAAGCTAAACATTTATTATGATTCATTTTACTTCTATAAAAGACAATGAAAAAAAAAGCGTACATGAATATAAGTTTGGATGTGCAGATTATTTTACCGTATTTCAAAATATTTTTATCCACTGCGTGGGTGCATCATTGTAAAGAACTTGTTTCCGTCACGTTCAATAACATGGTTTAAATTCGTCCCTCGCCATTTTGAAGCTAGGGTAGTTAGACCTTTTATGAAAGTGATGTGAATAATATTTTTTTTAAAGTAGAATAAAACAATAAATAAGCTTTGTGCCTGACCTCAAATAAATATATAAATAATATTGGCCTAAATTACTGTGGCTAACTATCACATTCATACATTACCATACGTTTTCATTACAACCACCCAAAGTGACAGATGTCATCTGTTGGCATAGGGATATATTAGGGAATATTGATAGTAACTTTTTGAGCTGCCGTCTAAGTAAACTAACGTCGTGAATGTATTATAGTTAGGCCTACTGTATTATTATATGCTCATCTAGTAAAATACTGCTTTATTTAATCTTTGCTAAATGAATCATCTCTATGATAATAGCATTCAGAATGATATGTGGAAAATGACCTTAGTGTACCCATCTGGGATTTGAACCCAGGTTTCCCACATAATATGCACACAAGCTCACGATTCTTTGAAGGTTTATTTATTTGTAATTGTTTTTGTGTAGTGGCAGGTAATCTGTTTATGTTGACAGTTTTCGGCTGTCAGTCACAAGAAACTCGTGTATAGCCTTGAATCATTGGTGTGTACAACCTACCTCTCTCTCCCTCTCTCTCTTTCGGCAACCAGCAGTCCCTTTTACTGCCTCACACAACTAAGTTGGAAAGATAAGGAATATTTTCTAGGAATCACTAAAAATACTTGGTAGTAATTTGAGCTCAAAACAAACACAGGTCAGTCCTCCACGAAGGTCCAAGCTCAACTGGTGTTTTGGTGGACAGTTCAGGTATATTTCAGTAATTTTGTGAGGGAAGGGGTTCTAGGAGGGGGTTATTTTATCATTTTTACCCGTTGAGAAATAATTTCGGCCCATGATGAATATATCACGTGCACGATTCGCCTTAAGGTGTGCAATATTGAACTAAGCTAACTGTGTTCTAACAGCCCTACAGGGAGATGGTTTTTTATAACTCCTTTATATAAACCTCATACTCTGCTCCATTCATTTGTTGAGCTTGACATTTCAATAGCAGGCTGTACAATATCCTCTTCATTGGGTTCTTCCTCCCTCTCCACTCCCAACCCCATTTCACAAACCACTTCCCAACAAGCAGAGAAAAGAGTAAACAATGAGTCATCAATCACTAGACACAACACAAGGCAAAGAAATCTGACTCCCTAGCTCAGTCCTTAGCGTGTCTACCAACTGAGCTATCATCGATGAAAATATGGGTTTACTTGGATGTTGTGCCTGTTCTAGTCTTAAGATAGATTCTAAGGCATATAAATCTACAACAGGCCTAGCAAGCCGGTAGTGGAAAATATATGGCTTTAATAAAAAAACTGTCCCACAGGCTGGAAACAGTAATGGTTGTAAAAAAAAAAGGCAAAGAAATAACCCTTTAAAGGCGATAGAAAGAAATTTCGATCCCGAGCTTGATTATTTACTTAAAGCTAGACTTGAAGCTCAAAATACTAATGCTCGCAGAGCTCTAGTCGAAGCTACTTTTTCTCAAACCAGAATATTCATTTTAACTATGAATCCCAAATCCGTATTTTAGAACACACACACCTAATGTGAGTACACTTCCTCTGAATTCAAACCTTCCTTAGTAATTAGTACATAGGCGTATAACCCGAATGGGTAGAAAGGTGTGATGCTAGAGGGTTGGGGGAGGGGGGGCAGAAGAGAGGCATGAGTGTGTTGAGAGAATATGGTCCATCCTTATAGCTCTTTATCAAAGCAAACAGGAGAATAAATAAGAGAGGACAAAAGAAACATTAGGGAAGATATTTTCACAATGTGTTAGGCTGGGATTTGAACTCTGATCCCTCAGATCAGACTCAAGCATGTTAGCAGTGAGCTAGATTCAGCATCAAAACAATATTGTATTCCAAAGTATTTAAATATTCATAAACAAAGTGTGAACAAAGTTTATACAACAGAGTATATTATCTTATCATTATTAAACAATACAATAAAAGGTGTCTAAATATAACTTTTTCAACCACTTTTTTTTTAAAATAGAGTTTTAATGTGAATAAATTCTCTGGAACTATTAAGGATATTTGAGGATCAGATAGATTTCAAGTTTGAGATTAAAAAAATTATGTTTCAGAATAAGCCAGACTACAGACCATACATTTTATAGGCCTGCGTGGGAATGACTCTGGGAATGCTTCGGGCGGGAAATAACAATTTTTTTCAAGTGGAAGCAGGGAAAATTTTAAAAATAATTTTCTAATTCAAGTCTAAACTTAGCTTTCACACTTATTTCAATTAAAAAATCGATAAAAACAAATAATAGGATAGTAAAGTTGGAAGCTAATGGCAATTTGATCAGAAAAGAATCAAATTTTATAGTTTCCCAAATTAATCAAATGTATGTGTAGATGTCAAATATATTTGTTTAATCTGGTCGGTCAAGGTACAAAATTCTTATTTGATTTCGGTTACAAGTCTGAACAATAAATTTAAATTTTGTAATATTGTAGAATTTTTGCAAGAAAAAAAAGTATACAATCAAACATATTATACCATATTTATATTTATTGTAAGTTTTCCAAATAAAATCTAGCTAATATTTTGTCCAACAAGGCGTGACAACATAAGGTAAAATAAACAATATAGGTCTAATGCTAATACTATAATAATGTGTATTTTTAATTAAAAAGTTTTTGTATAGATATAACGAGATTTTTAAAATATGTTTTATGATTGACAAAAAAATAAAAAATGTATGACACAAGTTTTAGTATATACTTTCACAATTAAAAATCAAATTATTTAAATTAATATGAATTAATAAATGTGAGTCACAGGCTTGTTCATACAAATTCAAACAATTTTTCTCAACTGTGCCTGGTTACCTCTTACGTTTTAGTTACCATATCTCACACCAAAGACAATGTTCTACTCCAAAAACTAAAATTTTCCAACTTCTTTATCTATGCTGGCACATTAAAAACGAAAATGGATATTGGATGATATTCTAAATTATTAAATTAACATAATAGATGTATTTTGATGCAAATATGTGTCGCAAAGGAGTAATTTATGCATAATTCATTTAAAAAAATCTAGTTTGTCATTATTTTGATGTAAAAATAAGTTTTCCTGATTTATATATTTTCAAGGCTAACATCAGGGGTGCAGATTATGTCCGAACACGCGAACAAGGTTCGGGGGAAATTAAAGCAGTCCTGGGGAAATTTGGTGCAGGGAAAAGTCCAACAATTTTGTTGATGTTTTTAGTACATTATGGTTCTGATATGGTAGTTTCATTTGTATGAAAAACTAAGGCAGATGACACTCAACACCAACACTATCAGTATGTTCCATGGTGAGGCAGTGTCAATGTAAGCACAAAGAGTTGCAGAGGTTGATATAAGGGGCAAACGAAAGATCTAATGGCGTGATTGAGTGATGAGTCATCAGTCACCTACCCTACCGCTGGTTTTTGGTAGTTATGGCAGGCAGGTGGTGGAGGGCAGAGAAGGGTGAGCGATGTTTTGTTTTAGTTTGAATTCAGTCAACCTTTATATCGCGGCCTGATTACACGGTGATGTGTTTATTTAAACTCGTGACATGCTTGTAATAATTGTGTAGCCATGAAATTGTTGTTTTTAGTGGACCTATTAAGGTTTCTACATTGTACAATAGATAAATGTTTATAAAAATTAGATGGTTTAGTGAAACAAATGTATATTATGTTGACTTTTAAGAGCAAACAAGACGTCAACTGTGCTTATTGTGAATGGCGTGGCAGAAGTGATTAACTCGGATATCACGTATCTAATAAACATCCCCAAGAAAAACCTAGAAGTAAGGATCAAGGGAGTATTGCAAGTTTTGTAAAATGTAAATTATGTGATCAGGGAAAACTCAGTCTTAAATAGCGATAGTATTTCCCCTAGTGTAGTTGATAGTGAGACCTTGCAGTAGTGGCGAGTCTACGAAAAAATGAAAAGTCTATGAAAATCAACAATTGAACCAAGGCCTCCCGGAATTACACTCCATTGGCTCTTACTATAAAGATGTAAAATTAAATATTAGTACCGGTAAGCCCACTGGTATCAATGAACAATTAATAACAATATGTAATGCACACAAGGAAATGGGAAGGTTGCCATTTCTGGGAAGTCGACTAATTTTTTATACGGTAGGTACTATAAAAATAACTATTATAAAACAAAATATTTAAATTTGAATTTTCCAAACTATGTATTAGGTAATAATCCTTATTCCCTTCAACCTCTATAAAATAGTCAATGTTTTATTTTGAGTGCTATAGTTTTCGGGGAATTTGTCTTATGAAAATGTTATGTTCTGGGTAAATATTGGATCTCTGAACATATTCTACACCCCTGGCTAACATTACCACCAATTATATGTAGTATAGTAGTGTTAATAATGGTGTTCAGTTGTGTTTACTAGGTAGTTGTGAAATAAAACCAACTGAAGCTTTGGGTACGTGTCTACTTAACAGAAGATAAGGTTTTTACCCTAGTAAATTAGTAACATTATTAATGAACATTAAATACAAACGTGACATTGATACACTGTCCTCAAATTTAACTCAAATTGATCTGAATTATTTCCCGAATTTTTCCCCTGAAGTTTGGGATCCCATACAAGACCAATTTACCACTTAACTCAAAGAGTAAATGTTATAATGAATTCATAAAAACTCTTTTTTTAATTTGGTTAGTTTTTCTTTTTTTTATTATATTTATATACTCTATGTTTATAATTTTTTTACATACATACATACATACATACATACATACATACATACATACATACATACATACATACACTAATCACGCCGTTCCCTTACAGGGTAGGCAATAAACTGTGCATATAGTTCAAAAACAATAACCCTGTATTTAATCCATCCTAACTTTCTCCACACACACTCCCGCCGATTCTACAACATCCGTACACTGGTCATACATAACCTTTTATTCTTAAGACTCTTCATGTTTCTCCCATTCATCTAAAACATTTAGCCACGTCTTACATGGCTTACCCCTTCCTTTTGATCCACACACTATAACTTTATATATTTGCTTCGTAACTCAATCCACATTCATCCTCTCAACATGCCCAAAACAATGTAAGATGCTTCTTTCACATGTACCTATTTTATTTGTGCAATATATATATGTATATATATATAAAAAAAATAGATTTGTAAAATAATGGATTCGACCCAACTCAAAAATGACTATAACATTAAGGAGAATAAACTTGGAGCGCTCAAGTTAGGCTGATCACACTTACCTGGAGGTAAAGTTGCAGTGTCTGCTTCTTAAACGTGTTGATATCGTGACTTTCTTGTTCAGAGATGTCGGGATACTTGACAACAAACAACTGGATCAATTTGAACAGCTCATCCACCGCCTAAAAAACACAGCCACATTCATAAAAGACGAGATAAACCCAATTTAACTAACACATCTTTTCAGATGACATCCTGATTGAGTGATTGTGTAAATGTATAGAAAAATGACACCCAGACTGAGATTTTAACCCTGGTTATCCAGCTTTATAAGCCAACTACTCAAAAGATATCCCCTCCTTGTCAGTATAAAATTAAATTACATTAAATCCTAAAATACTGATGTAGCTAGTATTACAGTCCAATTTTCATATAAAGGCTATTTTTATAAAATACAAACAAATAACATAATTTTACAAAATTATTATTTAATTTTATAGGCAGTGATAATATCTATCAAAGGTGACAGCTGCAGGTCACATGACCTGATACTTGAACATATAAAAGTAGATAATCTGGTAACTTTTTTTTAAGTTTCCTGTGAAAAATGGACTCACCCACCACATGCTAAAAGTTAGTTTTTTCATTGCACAAGTTCACATGACAAATCTTGAGTGATGAACTCTTCTGTTCTGAAGAAAAGGCTCCTTTTGAGGAAGACTATGCTCAACACACTCAGTTGGATTCAAACTCAAGTCCTGACGTACATTCTGGGTACTTAAGTTAAGCATGTTGGCATGTTGGATTGGCATAATTGACTCTGACCTTAGAGAGTAGGATTTGAGTTTGAATCTAACCCAAGTGACCTGGGAGGTGATTTTCCTACTGTCGTTTTTATTCCTCTTTATAGGTGAAATCTGATGCATGTACAATTAAATACTAATTTAATCTTCACATTTATCATAGAGCAATACTTTGGTCTTTCAACAGGGTAGGGACGGGAGAACTGACGAAAGTCAACCAAAGTTTATTTAGTTTGCAAATGTACTTGGCATGAATAGTTTGGTTATTTTAACCTAAAAAATAAGTATTATTAATATGTTTTATTGCAAATATAAGAAATTCAATGAGGACAATTTAAAAAAATAGTGCACGCCATAAGACTTCTACACAAAGACCGAACGAAATAAACATGGTTACAAAATGCACCAAAACAGTGAATCAAGTGACAAAATTTGAAAACTTGGCTATTATTGAAATCTGCCGAGAGAGCGAAGCGATAAAACTCTCAGCGGCAAAAGTTAAGGTATTATTGCATTCAGTCTTTGTTAAGAATGGCATTAAACATAATAGCAACAGTAATAATGATAACAATTATGACTATTATAATGACAATGAAATATGATCTCACCGAGTTATACTGTGTTGGATGTGGCGTAATATTTTTGAAAGCCCAGTGCAAGTTTTGGTGGCCTGCTAACTGTCTAGTGAAAGTACGAGATTGTTGGCAACATAACCTCAACAGACCATAGTATGCTGGCAGCATACTTCTGTTGAAAAGTACTACATCTTGATCTTCATGATCTGCGCTATGGATAAAATAAAAACAAAATAACATTAACTTTACAGTAACCATAACATGTAATAAAATAACAGATTTTAAAATATCAAACAACTTTTAACAAATTCAATGTTACATGAGTAAATTTCAAATTCGAAAAGAAATAGCGAGACAGTGTAGAGATATTTAATTGATAGTGAGCTGTCTCAAGAGATGGAAAAACTTGGTGATACGTGATGTATTGTATTATTCTCTTCTTATTAGCAGTTAAATAGGACAATTCATTTATAGCATCTTTCAAATAAAGTAAACTCTCAATTTACTAATTGTATGCTTAAATTTACATAGTTTCTAGGAGGAGTGTTCGAAGCTTTGGTTTAAAAAAATATAAGCTTTGAATTTGCCCTGTAAAAAAATTTAGGCTTCAACAATTATGCAGCTTTACCAACACAAATAATGATTTCTAAAATAATAAATATAAATATATATATATATAAATATATATATATATATATATAAATAAATATAAATATATATATATATATATATATAAAAATAAATATATATATATATAAATAAATATATATATATATATATATATATATAGTTTCTGTACTTTTAAAGTATAATAAAGGTTAAGAACAACTTATGTATTGAAGTCTGAATTGAAGCAGGTTTAATATACACGACCTAAAAGTGTTATATGTTATGGTGAATGTGCACTCTGTAGTTTAGTAAGGTGAGCCTTGTTCTCATAAATGAAAATACCTAAAAGTGTTATATGTTATGGTGAATGTGCACTCTGTAGTTTAGTAAGGTGAGCCTTGTTCTCATAAATGAAAATACCTAAAAACGTTTGCTTTCGTTATGTTATTGTTCTTTTGTGGAAGGTGTTATTAATTACGTATCAAGTTTAATATTGTGTCACCACTTGTTATAATATCTTTTTGTAGCATGTTAAATGCACCCCGTTGGAACGCCATTTGTTATATTATCCTTTTATAGCTCCTCGGTTGGAAGTAATTTATTATAGTTAATATTATGCCCCACAGTAAGTCGTCATTTCTATTGCGCAACAGTGTGCTTTACTTATGATGCCTCCTTTGTCTTATCACTTAACAAAAAAATGATAACACGTTGCATAAAATTTAATGTTACTTTATTCCATTAAAAGAAAAAACATGTTTATGTTTTTATTTAAATTGAAATGCGATCATGTCGAGGGCCTAGCAACTGATTATCACCGAGCGCTTAAAATATGTCCATTTAAGACCGAACACACGTCCGTCTGTGATCACGACCGATTTCACAGTGAAGGGAAATTTCAAAATTACTGTATATATCTGCGCTCAATAGAAGCTTCTAGAAGGGACATTTTCTAACGGTGAATTACACACCTACAAACTCAAAAAAAATACTTCCTGCGTGGAGAACATTCTTCCAAAACAGGAAATTACTTTAAAAGGTCTTAACTTGTTTGGATTACATAAAAAGGCATTTAGTGAGGTTCCAGTAGGTGCTGCCATCTCAGACCTCTGAGTAAAACTACTAAATAATTTAGAGGAAGACGTGATTTAAGCGCCAAGTAATAGATTACGAAATTTAAATAAAGTAAAATATGTTTAATCATATGTAAAATTAGAATGATAAAAAAATGTTTTGAATATATAAATAATTAGAACGATAATATGGTCAATGCTTTCAAATACTCCTTATGGTCAAATCAATTACATTACAACCTAAAAGTGTTATATGTTATGGTGAATGTGCACTCTGTAGTTTAGTAAGGTGAGCCTTGTTCTCATAAATGAAAATACCTAAAAGTGTTATATGTTATGGTGATTTATATTTTATGGGTCTGGAGTTCGCAAGTATTAAAAAATTCAAGTCCAAACCAAACTTGAGAAATGTTATATAACTCAAGTAATATGATAATTCAAAATTTTAAATTTTATCCAAATAAATTTTGAGTTTAATAAATTTGATTAAATCCTAAGAAATTATTTCAAAGTAAACAGCCCACAATTCTTTCCTTTTATCCAATTAAAATTTTGATAGAAGTTGAAATTTCAAATTTTATGATCATAATATTTTTTTTTAAAAACACACTGTTTTAATGGTTGATGTATGGATCTATTACAAAAATGTAACTTAAAACATTTTTGCAAATAATGAAAGCTCTTACTATCCGAACATAAATCAAATTTGATGTTTCCACTAAAACTTGATTTAAGCTAGACACGAAGTGAGAAATATCTACTTTCACACCCCTAGTCTGAGATGTATTGTTTAATGTGTTGGGCATGAAACCCAGTAAAATCATAAAATAAGAAAACTTTTTAGTCGAGTTGGGTCGAATCCACTAGTTTACATATCCGAGTCTCCAATTTTTATCTTTAAATGCCGAATCTTGAATCTGTATCTTGGAAAAAGTTGTGAACATAAGAGGAAATATAAAAGAATAATTGAAATACAAATAGTAAATAAATGTTAACATTCTTTCTTATTAATTATAGTATTCATACATTTAGTTAAGTGTTAAATTACTGGTCTGGGGCCTGGTTGTTAAGGTTGACCTATAATTATGTTGGTTCTGAACCATCAATAAGCAATATTATAGCTATAAAATAAATTTACCTAAACTTGAAAAATTAATTTTTTTTTAAAGGGGTTAAGTCTCGAATCCTTGAATATTCTTAAGGAATCAAGGTATTCGAGGGACCCATCTCTAAATTTAGGTGTGTTTCAATAAAACAATGTGATTTCACAAAACTCTTATTTTTTTAAAAGCTTACAGTATATAGTTGAATGCAATATTCTTGGTGACGTGAGCGTTCTGGAGAATGAGTTGCACATTCTCTGGACAGTCACAACAGACGTGGTGCCAGAACAGCAGTAGGGCTTGTTTGTTGTGGTGGACTGGGATAGAGGGTTCGGAAAGTTTAGGATGGAACAGCTGCCACAGGTCCAAGAAATACTGCCCAAACTAGAACACAAATCAAATTAAAGGCTAACATTGCATAAACATGTATTTCATCTACAACTTTCTCATATCATTAGAAGATATCCTATGACAATCTTAAATTATAGGTTTAATCCTGCTTTTTAGTATCAATTTTAATTTCAACCAAAATTCTCAAATCTGAGTAGTAAAATAATGATGCAATTTATTCTTTCCTTTAATGATTTTTTTTTCCACATTATTTCTTATGTTGCTTGATAAATTAGCAAAAGTAGCTAAATGCTAGCATTTTTTGCTATAGTCAATTCTTTATAACTTCACATCTAGTTGCTAGGTGTTATTTTTTAAAATTTATTTGGCTTATTTAATATGTCTTTTCTGAACTAACAGATCATATAAGCACATTACTTAAAAACTAAAGAGACCGGCTGTTAATTATGCACTGAAAACTCAAATGCCTATTTTTCCAAACACAATAATTTGGGTTATGCAAGGAATAGAACCCGGGACTATTAGCTAGTATGCAGACTGAGTTTAAGGTGTCAGAGCAAGTGGAAAATCAATGGCTTGGGATTAATTTAAATTATTTGAAAAATGACATCTGGAAACAGGAATCGAAACTGGTAACCTTGAGCTATCCAGGATTTGTCTTGTGCTAAGGGTAAATCTTCGCTCATAGTTTAAGTTTGTCCTATATTTATGTTGAGTAAAACAACTAATATGTAATAAAATAGTTCTAAAACAAAAATTATCATTAACACGTATAAAAATTGAATCTCCTCGAGGAAAACTTCTATTCTCTTTTAGAGATATTTTTTTTAAGTTGGAACAAGGTACAGGAAAGGTGGATAGAAACACATAAAAGGGACGAACACAATATGGTTTTTATAATGAAAAGAAGAACACAGTTCACACTTTACATTGCTGCTAATGGACAAAGAGGTAATGGTTGACTCTTAAAGAAAATTGATCGTCACCGCCCAATCCCCCGACCTAGGTTTCATTCTATCGGAACTCATCAGGGAGGAGTGTGAAACGCGCAACGCAGCTTCCTATTTTCCATTTTCTCCCTTTTGTGTTTTTTTAGTTTCCTCTTTTAGGAAGTTGCGTTGCGCGTTTCACACTCCTCCCTGATGAGTTCCGATAGAATGAAACCTAGGTCGGGGGATTGGGCGGTGACGATCAATTTTCTTTAAGAGGCAACCATTACCTCTTTGTCCATTGGAAGCAGTGTAAAGTGTGAACTGTGTTCTTCTTTTCATTGTAAAAGCCATATTGTGTTCGTCCCTTTTATATGTTTCTATCCACCTTTCCTGTACGTTCTTCCAAATATTATCCACCTTTCCTGTAACTATCTTATAAATATATCAAAATATTGAATCTGATTTTTTTTAACCCTTCATTATCTTTCAGAATTCAAATATCTAAAGGAGTAAGCAATTTTCTCACCATGAGCTTCTCTGTGCGCGAGATGACGCAGTACATGAGCAGCGCAAAGTAGGCGGTGAGTTTCATGGTGCCATGAGTCTGGATGTCGGTGTAATGTTTGGCAGGCTTCAAAAGGTGGAGCAGAAGGGTGTACACTTGGTGCAAGATCAACTGAGCCTCGGAGGGCACCAGCAGCTCCTTGTGAGGACTGATCAAGTTACGAGCAGACCTGTACCCTTGCCTGAAGTGAGGGCTGGGTATCAACGACACCAACAGGTATGCAGCCGCTGAGGGGGACAGACAACATGGACTTGACATTGTTTTTTTTTTTATTATTTTAGTTTAGTGTTACTGTCACGAAAATTGACAAGTAAAATTGTATAATCTAGGAATGTGTGACCCAAACTGTGATAAGTGTACCCCCAGGGGTATGCAAAGGATTTTTTATTTAATTTTTTTTATTTAGCACCGCGTCTTACTACCTGTTCGGGTTATATGCTTAAGTATTAATTACTCTAATGGATTAGGAATGGGAAAGGTTGAATAGAGGAAGTGAACCCGCATTTGCGTGGAGGGAGAGTGGAAAACCATTTAGGAAAAACCACCCCCAGTATCACCCGACCGAGATTCGAACTTCGATCTCCCCGTCCTCAGCCAACTACGCCACCGAGGCGGGTTGCAAAGGAATTAATGGACTGCACAACACACTAATGAGTTTTATTAAACATAAAATATTTGTTGATAACATTAAGTCTTATAAACAAATTAATGCCAATTTTTATGAGGTCATGGACTATAATAAGCCTTTCTTCTCTTTTGTCATGGCTTTATGTAGCTTTCCACTAGAGCCTTATAAAAAAATTAGGACAACCGTTTATACTGTGTGGATGTTGATTAACTGACAGTATAAATGATAAGAGCTGCAGGGGAATCAGGAATACAATAGTTTTACAGGGTGGTGAGAGTGATATGGAAGGAGAATAAGCTACCGGAGTACTGGAAGAAGGGAGTTATAGTACCTATTTCCAAGAAAGGAGACAGAAAGAGGTGTACACATTGCAGGGGGATTATGATGAACGATGATGTGCCACTGAACAAAAATATATGAGAAGATACTGGAAAAAAATAAAATAAATAAAGTTAAGGTGGATAGAGGAACAAGAGGGATTTAAGAAACAGAGGTCTTTGCTATACGGCTGATAGAAAGAATGTATGAATTTGAGAAAGACTTGCTAATAGTATTTATGGATGTGGAGAAGGCTTAAGTGGAAAGAGTAGGAGTGAAAACCATGTGTGAGGATAACGTGTGTTGTGTTAAGATAGAGGGGGAAGAAGTGGTTCCCAATAAAAAATGGAGTGAAGCGGGGGAGTGCCTTCTCACTACTACTATTTGTAATGGTAGTGGAAATGGTCATGAAGAGAGTGGCAGGAAAACTCAGGGAGGAAAGAATGAAAGCCATGATGTTTGATGATAACTTGATGAAATAGGGGAGAAGTAAGAGGAAGTGTAAGAGCGTGGAATGAAACTTAGCAGGGCTGAGTGTAAGGTGATTTTAATGACAAGTAAGAGTTGAGAGAATTTAATAAGAAGAGGGCAGCAGAGAGGGGAGTTATTATGGAAAAGAGAAGTGCCCTCTAAGTGTGAGGAAGTACCCATTGTCACATACACAGCAGGAACATGGACATTAAATGAAAGAGAGAGTAGGGATATGGAGGCCACGGGAATGAAGTTTGTGAGGAGCATGTTAGTTGTCACGAGGAGAAACAGGATAAAGAATGAAGCGGGAAAGCAAGTATGATGTGGTATGGGCATGTAATGAGGATGGAAAAAGAGAGGATGCCAAAGAAAATGATGGAAATGAATTATGTAGGAAAGAGATTGCAAGGGAGGTTAGGAAAGAGATGGGCGGAGCAGATAAAGAGAAAGTGTGCAAGTGAGAAGAGAAGAATAGAAGCAATTAAATTAGAAAGAATGGTGAAAGGAGAGAGGAGCATGCTAGCTTTCATAAGGCAAAACAGGATTAGGAGGAATTAATTTGTTATCACAAGAGTTGGGGTCCACGAGATAGTGTAGGCTGTTCTGCTCTTAAATTGCAGTGCAGCTCTTGTGGAGTGCGCATTTGACAAATTTTATCCAATTGAGACAGAATGACTTTTTTTTTATTATAAATTTATCAAGTTATACAAAGTTTATACACTTTGTAAGTTTATGTTAATACATTTAAAGTTTGGTTTATGTCGATAATTGTGTATTGTGTTTATTGTATTAAAACTGATATAAATAAACACTCAACCAAATCAGCTGCTATGAGTATGTTAGGGTTTTAATTTTGGTATGTTTAACTAAAGATGGTTGTCACAAATCAGTCAAAACAAATTGTTATCCCCTCCTCTATCCATGTGAATGAGTGTGCACTTTATTAAACAGTTAATTAACAGCTCATCCATACATTCTTAGATTGACTAAAGTATAGTAAGTTACTTATAGACCTATTTTTACGTTCAATAACAACTACAATAAAATTACCAAAAACCATGAATGCCTGCACTAAAATAATGGCTGAAACACAACAGGCTCACTATTGATAGCAAAACTTCTTAGATAAGTTTTCAAACAGCCAGCTGTGTTTTGATTTGCCAAGATAACATTAGTCTATATATTTCCGATTGTTATTCAGTGAGGAGATTCATGAGTGCTAAGTTCAGCAGTGTTATATTTATACTTACTCAAAGTGCTATGTCTGGCGCTTGTGTTTTGGCTATCAGCAAATTATACTAATTTAAATAAAAAATATAATTTCTTAAGGATGAGGAAAGTTGCAAAGCATAAATAAACCAGTATTTTCCTGGAAATATGAACAAACCACTCGATCAAACCAACTCCAAACATTTTTTTTTATTGGGTGTACTTTACATGTACTTTTCGAATTCCATCATTGTATCAACACATGACAGGTCTAATACTAAGAAAAATAAAACATTCAGCCCCCAATTCGGCAATTTTCTAATCTTAAATATTTGACCATGGAGGGAATCGAACCCAGGACCCCAAGCTCATTCGGCAAACATGCTACTGAATGTGATAAGGTTTGATTCATGTAAGCAAATTGGCCCAGGCTTCGAACCCAAAACTGATTACTAATGATGAGAAAAGTGTAATTAGAGTATAATGGCTTAGAGCAATCGCCCACCAATGTGGGTAATTAGTTTTTCACCTTAATGTATAATATGTTGTAAGAAATTATATCAAATATTTAACACTATCCCGGCAATTGCAACAAAATACAGCCTATTAAATTAGATAAACAAATTAGTATATTTGTTGGAATTGTTTACATATTAATGTAGAATTGACTCAACAGTTTATGAGTAGCCAAACTGATCAATTTTTGTGAGGATGAGAAGAACTGCCATAACTCTTCAGTTTAACACTAAAATAGCTGTCTAACAATGCTGTGCATTTCATCCCTGGGAGGTGTATAGATCGAGTTTCACACTCTGCAACTGCTGAACACCGCCAATCATAAGAGGAAGGTGATATAGGCCCATACTTTATTTAAAAAATAAATTTGAACTATTCTTTTAAATTATATTACATAATATACCCGTGTGGTGGGGGGTGAGTTTCTAGCATGGTGGCCACCATGTCATCATTGGCTTTTACACACAATTCTAGCGAGACTTATGATGTGATATATTTGGAAACTCGAGAGACTGAGACACAAAGATAGTTTTCATATTTTGTGAAAAATAACTAGTTTATAGTTCATACTGCTTTCACTAGATGCATTAGTGAACGATATATATTATGGCATGCTTTTATCATAGAAATAACTACATTCATTTTTAAATTACAAAATGGCAACTCCACTCGCTAGAAAAAGGACAACCTTAATGGAGAAAAAAATGGGTATAGACATGCAAAAACTGAGGTTTTTTCCTCAAAAAGCGATGATATTACACGTTGAAGGCGATGTTATTATTTACATAAATACGAGTTGAATTTGAATTCATTAAAAAAAAAACTAGGATCAAACTGTCAACATCTTTTATTTTTATTGTGTATTAAACTATTTACTAACATATTCAGAGAAAAAACAAATATATATATATAATGTCCTTGCTTGGACCTAGAGTAAAATATTTTAAAGGCTGAAAACAAAGAATCGATCTATCAAAATCAAAATTTAAATATTGTGATGTGTAAAAGTAGAAATAGTGATTTTTAATGTTGGCCTAAAATTAAAAAAAATAGCCTAAATATACATGAAAATACTCATATATTTCGTAATCCATTTTATTAAAGTCAGCAAAAACATATTCAGCCCTGGCATAATGCTATCACTAGCGTTACTACCTTGATAATTATATTGCATGATGTGGTATTTGCGAAATTACAAATAAATTGTGTTTATTTAGAAAAAAAACACTTAAATTTGTGTCATTTGCATTTAAACAGTATTATTTGTGTAAAAATTCGTGTTATAGCAAATGTGAATTTTGCATGTCCCTACCAATGAGTTAGAAAGAGATGGTAATTGTCCATAAGAGCCTGTACTGCCATTAGGAGTGGAACAGCCCATAGAGGAAGAAAAGATGAGATAATATAGTCTTGTATTGAGGACGAAAAAGGAAAGAATCCCAAGGAGGGTTATTAAAATGAAGTATATAGGAAAAAGATTGCAAGGGAGACCAAAAAAGAGATGGGAGGAACAGATAAAAGCAATTTTGTGAGTGAGAGGAGAAGAATGGTGGAAGTTAGGAGGAAAATGTAGGCATTTTACACATCTTTTCCATCCACAAACTGGAAACTGCTCATGATGCATATTGTTATAAAAAACTTCTGCCCCTTTTTCCTACAACACAGTTCTAAAACATGATATTGGACAAAGAGACTCCATAACATACAATATAATCCAGTACTCATCAGGAATAATACAAATTACAAAAGGTTGGATTCACTAACCTGAGCGCACTCTTTGATTGTTGTGCCCTAAAAGAAAGTGCTCCACCCAGGTCTCCATACTCTGAAGTACCCATGAGTGGGCAAGCTTGTTTCGCGGAACTTGTACAGCCAGCCAATCGAGAGCACTCTGAGGGCAGAACTCCGCCACTTCCCACACTCGTGTGAGGACCAGCTGTGTGAAGCAGGGCAGACCGGTTGAGCCAGGAGTCGGCTCCGTTAACAGAGTCAGCAGCTTGAAAAATGGTTGACATACCTGGGAGCCCACATGGGTTTCAAATTAATTGTAATCTTCTTTAAAACATTAAAATCAAATAGTATCCACATACTATATATTCTATATATTAAGTAAATGAACCAGCATTATTGGTTTGGAGAAAATATGCTAAACAAGATGGAGAAAAAAGCCTCTAGTGTAACCATTCAGACAAGTACACTTGCTCACACCATAATCTGCCAGTAACTGTCTTAATGGTATGCTTCAACAGATGAGATACATTTTAACACTTAAACTTAATTATGAATTAATTAAAAAATGATTTATTAAACTGACAACAGACATTGGTACAATATAATATAATACAGTATAATATAATATTACTTAAACTTAATAGTTGAACTCTAATTTAATGTATTCTTTGAATTGAATTGTTTTGTTTGATATATATATTTTACTTTTAGATAGAGCTATTCCAAACACTTTTTTGTGGTCTTATTTTTATAATTATATCTTACAAAATATCAAGGAATATTAAAATTGGCATATTTGCGTCAATACGGCTTTTCGAACGGTCCAAAGTGTACTTACCTCGGTGTGTTTGGTGATGGCCTGAAATATCATCCCAACAATATGCACTGCAAGCCTTTCATTCCATCGGCAAAGGGCGTAAATGAGATTGCGAGTTTGATGTAAGTTGATACAATCTTTAATTTGCTGATACAGAAATGGGAATGCCTGGAAAGAACATAAAAAATCTACATCAGTTCAAATGCTTTTACAGAGTTAATCAACTCCCTATTAATTTAAAAACATATCATTGTAGAGAAAAGTTTAAAAAAAAGATGAAACCAATAAAAAAACTATATGACATTTGTTATTGCTTAGTCAAATTAAAGATGCATGCACAAAGAATTAATTACTTTTTTATCTAATCAAAGGAAAAATGTTTCCAAACGGCTTTATTAAATTAAACATTGAAAGGTAGATAAATTGGCAAGACCTACAAACTTACCAGAAAATTTTAGGCCTTAAATTTCACAATTAAAGCACAACAAAATACATAATTATGTAATTTTTGGGGTACATCAGTCCCCTTCTTTAGCAGAAGAGTACCCCAAAAATTACATAGTTATGTGTTTTGTTCTGTTTTGATTGTGAACTTTTGGACCTACAATTTTCTGGTGTGTAGATCTTGCCCTTCTTTCCACCTTTTAATATTTAACTTACTTTTTGTATAGAAATGGGTCAAACTTAAGTATTTTTATAATTTGAACCTTTATTTTATATGATAGAAGTAAATGGATGCATCACGGTGAAAGGATGAATTCCAAGAGAAGCATATAACCTGAACAGGTAGAAAGACGCGATGATAAAAATAAAAAATAAGTCAATTTTTTTTAACCGAATACCAAAACTAATACTACCCAACTCAACAAGAGCTTGAAAGAACCAGATAAGAGCAAGAAAAAGATTAAAAGTGACCGAAAGAGGCCACTTGGTCTAATACCCGCTATGCATGTGATGATTTTATTTTAGGATTTTGAAACTAGTCTAGAATTTACACTAAGCATGAAAGGTTAAATATTTCTGTGTATACACACTTTAAATTATTTTATTTTTGTATGGTTTTGAATTTATTCACCTAAGTTCTTAAGTTGTCACATTTTTTTCCCCCAACAGTAACAGAATGTTATAAGATTTAAACAACTAATTTTTATTTATGAAATTGAATACACAATAGCTCGATATAGTTGCTAAGTAGTTAGAGTGCTCAACCACACCCAGTGGCAACCAAGCCCTCGTGTTCAGGTTGAGGGTGAACTGTCTGTTCTGTTGGTTACTTCTTTAATATGTTTTTAAAAAAAAGTGTCATTATTTGTTAGTGGTTTTTACTTAAGATCAGAGTAATCCACTATTTTACAAATCCAAATCTCTATTTTGCTTACAAATCCTGAATGTTGGATTCAAATTCAAATATTATAAAAAGTGGTAAACTTAAGATGCTTACTTTACTCAATTAATTCTTATGTTTATATTAGAGATGGGTCGAATCCACTATTTCTCGAATCCGAATCCTAGCAAATTGTTAAAAATTTTCATTATTTACAAATAGATCTACATTACACAATATAGGTCTAAACTGTAAATTAAGATTTATTTCAATCATGCTTTCAATTTTAATCAACCCCAACCACCCCTCGCAAAATACAGGTTAACATCCAGCCAAATTAAACAATCTAGACTCATATTATTGTTTGAAATTCAAATCAATCAAAATTTGAGTGTCCTTAAGTTATTTTTAAAAGTGTTGTTAGAATAAGTTGAGTTTCTAAAAAAACATGTGAAATAAACAGATTAGGCCTAGTTATCCTTTGATCAACTTTAATCATCATTGAAGGATTATAATTTATTTTAATAAGAAAGTAAAAATAAAAATACAAAAGGATATTTTTAATAAAGACTAAAACAACATGCTTAACAATTAAATATACATTGCAAATAGTGAACTCATTAATGCCTAAATATGTTTTATTATTATTTTATTATTATATCCATTATCTATCTTTGCGTAGAAAACAAGAAATATATTCGATTCTTGTGATATATCGATTTCTGAGAATACATTCTATTTAAAACACGAACATATTTTCGACTCCAATATGTTCATTCCCATTTTATAAGGCAGGACTACGTTAGAATATTTTTATAATTACTTCAATAACATATTTAAAAAAATAATAAACCCTTAGTTAAACTCAATTTAAAAACAAATTATGAATTAGCGAGTCGTTATTTGATTCTTAAATCTCGAGAGCACTTACTAAGTGATCAGATTACCAGAATCGATTTTAAACAAACAATCGATATACACTACGTAAGCTGGTAGGCGTAAATAAACAGTTTTATCGGTGTCTGACTGTCAACAGTATTTATTTTTCATGATACATAACAAAATGTCTAACTTAAGGATCGTATGCAATAAATTGGGGTTATTTGCATAGTTGTAGATAATTAAAACCAG
The DNA here is from genome assembly GCA_902151455.1 of Timema bartmani. NCBI lineage: Eukaryota > Metazoa > Arthropoda > Insecta > Phasmatodea > Timematidae > Timema > Timema bartmani. The sequence goes on from CABFWB010002495.1 coordinate 62,459, forward strand.
TTGGGTAGTAAGAATTACCGGTATCTTTATTTTAATCATCACTCTCGCGAGTAAATATAATATACGTCATGGCGACCGACTTTGTATCGTTTGTAATGGCGGCTGACTTTGTATCATGTGTCATGTGTTCTTATTTCTGTTAAAAAAAAGCCGTAATTTGTTTTATTTATTTCGAGTTTATTTGTAATTCTGGTTTTGATTTTCGGTTTTTGAAGAATTTTAATGTGTTCATTAAAATATTTACAAGAACATTCGTGAGGTGAAAGTTTTAGAAGTGAGCATGTGCCAAAATGGTCGAGTCCAAGTCTATCATAAAGGTGGCAGAGTAGGGTAGTAGACACGTAAGTTTTTCCACACCTAACAATTTTTTTTTAATAATGATTTTAGTCATGCAAATATCTTTTGTCCGACAAAATAAAGATTACGGATTAAGTTGTGCTTTTCAAGTAGGCCTAACTAAGTAATTTTTGAATTCAAAATATTACGCTTTGTTTATAAGGTGAAAGATTTGACCATCGAATCCAGTAAAACACCGAATCCTTGAATCTCAAATACTTGTCAGGATTCGGTGGATTCGAGTGACCCATCTCTAGTTTTTTATATATATATATACCCACTGACCCTTGTATAATTAGCACAAAAGCGTACAACTCAAATAGGTGATAAAATGTGTGTGTGTGTGTGTGTGTGCGCGTGCGTGTGCATTCATCCAATGCATGTGGTAAACTAATGGTCTGAGTTCTAAATACATTAATACTTTTATAATGTTATGGTAAGCCATAAACAAGCTTCAAAATAAAATCTAATTAAAATAATTAATCTTGAATAAGATTTAGATGTACATATTAAATTCTCAAATCCTCAAATCTTGAATATCCTTAAACATTCTAGGACTCAAAAGATCCCATCCTGAGTTTTTACTCTTATTTGTTTTTAATATATTGTTTTATCATTGCCTCTTACTACCTGTGTAAGTTATATGCATATTTAAAATTACTTTAATGGGGTAGGCGTAAGGAAGGAAGCATTTTAGAGGTAGTCTACCTACATTTGCATGGAAGGAAATGGGAAACTTTTTTTTTATAGGGAAAAGCACCCTCAGTAGAGTTGATCAGGATCCAAACCCTGATCTCCCTGTCACCAGTAGGCCACAGTCTAACACGAGAGTGACATCTGACCACTGAAGCAGGTTATGTGTGTTATTCTTAAATAAACACGCCTGACCTTCCCTCCTGCCACAGCATTGTAGTCGGGGGTGGAAAGCTGCAACAAGTGATCAGGCCCTCTAGAACGCTCCACCAAGGAAGCAACCAGTGTCACCATCTTGTCCAGAGATGCAGGCTTGTACTTGTCGGTTGGGAGCGGTATCACATCCTCTTCGTCCTCGTCTTCGCTCACAACCTCCACCTAAAACAACACAGTCACAACATTCGGTATCGATGACATTATTGCAACATATAAGTAACCAGCCTTAAGATGGTGTGACATTGGGTGTCACAATTATGTACCCCACTCTTTCCTTCTCACGTCTTAAGTCGCAGCGCAATTTTTAGCGCAGCTAGGGTTGGTTCGCAGACTGCCCGCATGATTGCGAGCTGGAAAGAGGGTTGTGGGATCGGGAACTTGTATATGGATTACAGAGTGAGTAGGTCGCTTCATGACACCAATGTAGAAGTCAGATCAGAATAAAGGACATCCTAGTGTTGTATCATTATAGATAGTAAAATACTTTGACACGGCAAATAGAAGTCATCGAAGAATCCCTCCAATATGAGGTTCAAAGACTTTGGTACAAACCCAGGCCCAACATGGGTGTGCCCACACTCATACCCCGATGGTCCATGGGACACACCCTAAACTTGGAAGGAGCAAAGACAGTCTAGGAATGGTGAAGAGAAACTCATGGGGAGTTTCAACGGGAGAACCTGTGTTGATAATCGTTGATAATGTGTAACTTTGGTATTTCTTCAGGAGATACGGGTCACACAGAGATGTTAACAGTGTTTCCTATAATTCATTCATTATAACATTCATATATTCAGTTAAGTGTTAAATAACTGGTCTGGGGCCTGGTTGTTAAGTTCATCCTATAATTATAATTGATTCTGAACCCCCAATAAGCAGTATTAGAGCGCTATACATTTTAAAAAAAATCTCAAATATGATGTTTTCTCATGTCTCCTTATGGATTCAAGAGTCCCATATCTAATCAAAATTAATGTATAAGCTTCGGTCTTCACAAATAGTTGCTAAACTCAGTTTGTGACATTAGCGTGTACTGCTAATATAACAATGTTACTACCCACCCCTAAACAAGCTAGTATTCATTGACATCCTGCAATAGAAATACTACCCCAAACTAATCTTGTATTCATAGACGTCCAGCATTATTAAACATCACAATCTTACTATGTCAAATATAAGTGTTATACTCACGCATATATCTGCCGGAGTAGAGCTATTTGCAAGTCCAGCCTGATCACCACGAATGCTAGAATGGAGAGAAGTCCAAAAACGCTACAAATTGTGCAGAACCCTGATGTACCAACGGAGTAAGCCAGCAATGCTCTGATTGGCCCGTGCTGTACTATTAGATGACCACTCATATTCATGGACACCTGGATGGCGTACATGACCTAACAAGCATAGATCTACAAACTGCTCGCCCTGTGTCTTGGAGTTCGTGTTTTGGAAATGAGTCGAATGCAGCGGCTGAATATCAAGGCAACAAGAACCTGGCCTATGTGATGGCAACAAAGCAGCCTTCTAACCTGATGTTAGCGAATGACATAATAACAAAGGAAAACTCCCACCTTCCCACCTTCCCTCCTTGCAACTAGACCTATATAACGAGGGAACACAGACAATATTGAAAACCTTTACATCCACCACTTCCACGAGAAGTCCTCTTCAGGATTAGGACGGTATCTAGCCAGGATGGCTGATAATAATATCTTTGTTTGAATCTATAAACTACATATTGCTGCGATGGGTTTGATTTTCCTGAATAGTTTGGTTTAGTTTGTTATGGAAATCTGTCAGTGCAGGCATTGGTAATCTTTTGCTAAATAATTTTTATTTCTAAACGTAAATTCTGTTATGGAGCACTTAAATTTTCCTGTTGCCTCATGGGTGCTAATATCTTTTTATTTTCTCGGTTTAAATAGGTAATCACTTTTCTTGGTTCTTTTTGTGTTTGCAATGTTAGGGTCAATATTAATTTTTTTTGCTATCAGTTATAAATTAAATTCTTTAAGCTGGCAATGTTTCTTTATTTGGTTATTTTGTAGACTTCTTTTCTTTGAAGTTAATGTTAAAGTAACTTATTTTTGTTGATTAATATGGTTTTGACTTTAATATTCGCCGATTCATTTAGGCAAAATTTACAAGTTTTCTAATGTAACTTTAAATTTCTGTTAGAAATTTAAATGTGGGAATCTTGTTTATTTCTTTAAAAAGTAACGAGGGTAATGGTTCTGCGAAGGTTTGAATTTAGTCGAGAAGTAAAACCTTTGTGCTTTAAGTAAATATCTGGTGCAATATTTAAATATAAATTTATTCCCTATATTTAAAACGGTTTAATCTGTATTCACAGGTGTGAATCTGACGCCTTGCAAACCATTTAAAAGAGGCTCATTAAGCTCTTTGCAATTTTTGTAATTTTTAGAAATTTAAACTTTTAATCCTAATTTCGTTTGATCTTAATTCACTGTGGTGAATTAGAAGCCTGTATCATTTAGAATAGATTCTTTAAATAATATCAACAATTTTGTTTATTTCATTGGTCTCCTCTAGACAAGTTTATATAATATAATTATATACCTTAACATTTTTGTAACGTACTGCGCATGAAATAAATTGCCATGATTTATTTGTTTTCCAACACACTTCAGTTTGATTTGTAAGGCCATGTAACTTGTTGTTTTAACACCGTTTGTTACTTTGAATAAATAATTCAAATATTTCTTAATTTTGCAAATGTTTCACCTTTTTTTAATAATTAATTCCTTAGTTATCGCCCTCCTCCTTTTAAGTCTATTGTGGTCGTAACTAAATAGAGTGAGAGTGGGGCGGTACAAGTTGTACATATGAAGTAGTAATGATTGGTTCCACAATACTACTGCAGTGTGGACATTATGCATGCCTATGTATTTCTATTTTATCTGTTAGGGTCAGCGTCTCAGGTCAGCAGCCAAACTTGTTCACACAGCCACCACCGTCAGTCAAATATAAGACAATACTCACATAGTCCTGGGCTTTTTGTCCGAGATAAAAATTAACCATGGAAGAGATGGCGTGGACAGATATAAGAAACTGACTCTCCTCTTCCCCCATTTTGCTGAATTCATTCAGGAATGCAAAATATTCACTAAGATGTTTCAGATGAGCCTTTGCACCATGCTCCATCTAGAACAAGATAAGAAATAGGATAACAGAGAAGCTCAAACTATTGGTAGGTATTCCCTTATTTCAAAGATAATTACATTTTAAAAAAAGCTTTATCTTTTACAGCATCATTTCACATCTTTGAGAAAGTTGCATAGTAAAAACATTGACTATGAAACAATGTTGGTTGGTTACCAATGACCAGCATTCTCTAGTTCTTCCATTTAACTTCTTGCAGCCCAATAGAGATGTGTTAAAGCACTAGTGAACTATATGAGCTGTACCAATTGTAGGATCAGCTTCTTTCAAAGTACACTGTGAGGATATGGACATAATCAAGAAAGCTGTATAAGCAAGAAATAAAGAAGGAATTGTAAACGACAGTGCAAATAAAAGGTGTAGCATTGTCCTCAACAACAAGGATATCTTCTGTAACTCTACTCTGTCTATATATAGGCCATTGTTGCTTTTCTTTAGGGATGTGCGAGAAATATTTTTTTAATTCGAGATGATCTCGAGACGGGAATATAAAAAAGTATCAAGACATGAGAACGAGATAAGAAAACATCCCTTAAAAGTAAAAAATGTAAATTATGTTTATTAAAGTAAATATATAGTTTATAGAGTTCCTTTTTGACATTTGAGCTAGCGCTTGCTTTAGATTGTCTTATAGTTCAGTCAAATACTCGAGATATAGCTCATACACATTTTAAATGCAATTAATAAAATAGTGATAGATAGTTACAATGAACACCTTTTATATTATACTTGGAAGAAGGTACAGGAAAGGTGGATATAAACACATAAAAGGGGGCCGAACACAATATGGCTTTTACAATGAAAAGAAGAACACAGTTCACACTTTACACTGCTGCCAATGGACAAAGAGGTGATGGTTGGCTCTTAAAGAAAATCGATCGTCACCGCCCAATCCCCCGACCTAGGTTTCATTCTATCCTATACCTTCTACCAAATATAATACAATTACCTCATAAAGCGAAAAGAGGTTTTCCTTATAGAGAGATACATTATAATGAACACCATTTATAATTTAATTTTGTAGTGTAAAGTGAGATATTGAAAAACAATATTCATAACCAAAACCAATAATATTCGAGGGCTCATCACTAGTTAGAAGTAAACAAATGGTGAGAAAGTTGAAATCATCTGTCACTCTAATGTGTGTAGGTAAAAAAAGGGTACATGAAACACATGTATAGGTGGTTGATTTTGTATGATTGGGCATCACATGGCTACAAGCGACTTTTTTAAAAATAAATAGTGTGCTTTCAAAAAGAGCAGCAAAGAAACCCAATGTCCTATTATTTCTAGTCCAAGCATGGTAATATAAAAGGTAGGTCTCAACGTCAGCAAGCCTCGAGTTGGAAAAATGTAAATACTAAATATATTTTCTACTACACAGTCCACACTTTGTTTTTTCATCCAATGAGTGGAACGAAGAGAGAAAAGATGGTACTCACGAGTAAAAGAAGCATCCTAATAAATCTGGTGACACAAGAATGAGAGCCAATCTTCGCAGTCTCCCCTGACTCTTCGTCATCAGAGTCAGTCTTCAAATATAGCGGGGCTTGATTTTGTCTGGAATATTAAAACATTTGTTAAACAGTTATAACAATAACAGACTAGTTATATAGTTATTATAACTATATTATACAGTTATATTATTGTTATAGTCATAGGTGGTGACCTTAAAAAAACCTACATGTTTTTTTCTTCTGAATTTCATCCCTCATTTGCTAATTTATTTTGAATAAAAATTTGATTGCTATGAATTTAAAAAATATTATTTGTTAGGTTCAGCAAGTGAAAGAGCTTGAAAGATTTAGAGAACGAGAGAGATATATTCTACCATCTTTTGGGGTGTGGAAATGAGAGGAAGGTGAGAGGGGGGGGG
>CABFWB010002495.1:68780-106768 GCA_902151455.1 Timema bartmani
GGGGGTCAACCATTTATGAGGGATCAGCATGTTTGTTGTTGGTGAGCAGACAGGGAGTAGAGTATAAGGGGTGTTAAACAATCACCTATGAGGGGTGTCAAAACTAGAGAGAACATTTAAGAAAACTAACTTTTAAGATGTTTCAAGCCTAGAAAATTTTTTGCAATTTCATACTTTGAGTCAATTGAAGAGGTATTTTTTGCACTATGCAAATAGTTAAATATAAAACACCATTTTCAAATGAAATTAACTAATACAAATATTTTCTATCAAAATGTAATAAAATTAACCATTTTATTAATTGTATTCTTTGATATTAATTCAAAATTTTGTTTTTTGATTTGATGAAAAATGCTATTCGTGCACACTTCTGTTTATTTTTAGAACAGCGTCTTATTACTCGTTCCGGTTATACGACTATGTACTAATTACTCTAGTGATTTAGGAATGAGGAAGATTTAATTTACAGTTTTACCTGCATTTGAGTGGATAGAGTGGGAAACCATTAAGGGAAAACCACCCTTAGTACAACCGGCCAAGATTAAACTAGATATCCCCGTCATCGGCAGTCTAGTCTATTGCGCGAGTGATGCCTTAGACCATGCAGCCACTGAAGTGGGTTTTAATAATATTATAGCTTTAACAAGTCTTACCATATTAGTTTGGAAATCAATATTTTTTAAATCTAAGCTTATTCTAAAGACTAAATTTTAAATTTCTCATTCCCGTCCCGAATCACTATATTTTGACTCATTTCCCGTCCCGAAATAAAAAAGTCATTCCCATCCATCCCTAAAAGAAACAGTGCAGAAGATTTCATTCAAATTTGTCGACTTATTAATTACTATGAAACAATGCACTTTTTATGTCAAAGGTGACTGGACTAATAAGTAATAACTAAAGTATCCTACTGAATCAGCTTAGAAAAATTGAATATATTAAATTTGGTTTTCATCAGACTCAAAAATGTGGCCTTTGAACTAATCCACTAATTTACTAATCCAAATTTTAATTTTACCTAAGAATCTCAAATTCAAATTGAATGTTGGAAAGAATTATAAACTTAGGAAATAAATATATAATAGAATAAAACTCATGCAATGTGAGTTAAATTAATGGTCAGAGGTCTGGTTATTAAGCTTGTCCTAACACCATATTAGAACTGAGCCACTAATATGCTGTATTAAAGTTCTAAAACAAATTCCAATCCGAAATTTAAAAAAAAATCTTGAATCTAATATTTTCTTGGATCTTGAATATCCTAAGGATTTGAGGGTTTTATCCCTAGTTTTTTGTTCTGTAAATTTAATACTAGGAAAACATAAAACGAAAGACGTTTTCTCAAGCATTAAGGCTATCTTAAGACCTGAACATTCAGTAGATAAAAGTGACCCAAAGTGTGGATATAAATGTTGAAAAGCATGATAAAAATTCTTAAAAGTGGTAAAAAAAAGAAGTTCAGATGTATGATTTTTTTTCTAGTTAATATTATAGAATATATTTTGTGTCTAGATCTTACAACATTTTCCTCATAAAATATCCTTTAAATATTCCAGATTTGTTTTAAGTCTAAAATCCACGATTAAAAAAATAAAATTTAGGACTACATGTAAATGTGTTCTAAATGACTTTAGTTACACTTAAAAGTTCATCACTCGGAAACACATTTTCTTCTTTATTAAAATGTTTAGTCCTTGGCTTCAAATGGAAACATAGTCATTGCTTCAATATTTTCATCACATAAAATATGTCTTTTGTCTGTCAAAACTATGTTGTAAGATGAGATACTACGCTCAGAGTCAACAACAGCACAAGATAATCAAACAATTCTAAGTGTAGCGATTGTAAAGTTGCTAAAATTTACTTTCATGGCCAGCAAAATTCTACCACATCAGGTTTCTTGCTCTGCAACTCCCCTGTTGGTATTTTCTTAAATCTTGTGTAACCACGAGCAACACCAGCTAAAGTAAGAACATTATTATTCACACCGGGCAAAGGTTGGCATTTTTTCACCATTTCTTAAAAAAATAGAAAAATACCATTCTATTCGCGCAATTAAATTATCATTAATAGTTTAAACTTTGAACAGAAAAGTGACTTCACAATTGAGCATATATTTTTATCTACTTTACAATTTTTTATAATTTTTTTAGATTGAAATGTTGAAATTCGTGATAAAACCAATCAAATTTCATTCAAATTCGTGGTAGAATTTTTTTTTTATCAAAAACAGATTCGAAAGCTGAAAAAAGTTGTTTAGTACTTAAAACGCAGTTTAAAAAAATCGCATTTCTTGAGATCGCGAAATGTTCAGTTTTCGCTCTATGACCTTTTGAGCTGATAGAACATTATTTGTTAGTAAGTTCTTGTGTGATTCTATACACTTATAAAATAAAGTTAATTAACAGCTGCCCTACCTTAACCTCTGAATAACATGGATACAGAGCCTTTGGAACATTTGTCTGACCATTTGGTTGGGGCACTTGATAAGTATCTGCACCGGCCACCACTCCTCCTGAGCCATATGGTCCAGGAACCACTCGCAAGCTGCTTGTGATTGGTTAAACTGCTTGGTTAGGAGTTCCACCCACTGGACCATCGTAGGCTGAACCAATCAAATAGCAAAGATTTAAAATTCATGATAATCCTTAAATTTGAATTTCATATATAGTCACAAGTTTAAAAAAATGTTTCTTTGATTGTTATTTTAGCAGACTATTTTAAGATTTATTTAATTTTTTTTTTTACCAAAAATTAATTTTCTCATAGAGTATCCAAAATATTCAGTATTTAAAAAAAAAAATTATAAATTCAAACTAAAATGTGTAAATAAATTAGGGATGGGTCGAATCCACTCTCTCAAACTTGAATATTTAGAACCATAATTTGCAAAAAGTGTTTTTTTCCTACAATTGTATGCTATTATTTTTCAATTCTGACTTTTCTCACATCAAATAATAAGTAATGAATGGTCTGAAGTCTAGTTGTTAAGTATGTCCTATAATTTTGTTGGTATAAACCAATAATGTGTGTGTCAATAATAGCTCTAAAAAAATATCCAAACTCATTTTTTTCTAAATCTCAAATTTAGAATTCTCAAATTTTGACTATCATTGAGAATGTGTGTGATTTGAAGATTTGAGGGGCCCACCACCAGTCTATACTAATAGTAGTTTATTGATTGTTATTAGCGAGATAATGTTAAGGGTACAAACTCACCTTTTCTTTAGCATGAATGAAAGTCTCTATAAAGAATGAAGTAGATAATTGAGCAGCCATTTCTGTGATATCTGGGTCTTGACTGAGGAGTGTTTGGGGTATGTAGCCGCAAACCTGCCACATGAAGCTGTAACAAAAGACATATGACACAGTCTAACAATGTTTGAAATATAATGTGAAACTGCTGTAAAATTAAGGAAATGGCGACATGTGAGCGAGGAAAGCGAGGTATGTGAGTGTGCAAAGCTTCAAAAAATTCCAAATCCGAGATTAACGGCCATTCTCTTGGATTTTTGACACCAAACATTTTCTTCGCCATCTTGATTAACATTTTTAAGTACACGAAAGATGTTGGCAAATGTCAAAAATAATTTACTACATAGAGCCAATACATCAACAACTGGTGAAAGATGGCCCTAGATTTCAAGAAAAACAATGTAACGATACTGATTGGGACTGCTCTCATATATTTAAAAAGTCATGGATGAAGGTATTTTTCTTCAATAAAGTGTATGTAAATTATCCTTTCAAGACTTCATCCATGGAGAATCACGTGCTTTTCGGAAATAACGTAGAAGGATTGCACCATTAAAACTTATTTTTTATTTCAAAATTTAACTTCGTAGTATTTACCAAACAAGCAAGAGACGTTAGTTCCCTATACCCAATAGGAAGCTAGCCTTCAAGACACCTGTTTCAGGGTCGCTTTCAATTAGTTGGTTTTGACACTGGTCACGAGAGGTCCAAGGGGCAAGGGGTATGTCATATATGAACTGTTTGTGCGTATGAACACACAGAGTGCCGGTGACATAAACCTAGAGAACGTGTAATATCACGACAGTACTACTAACTTAAATATACAGAAAATAACCTGTATTTCAAGTAAAATTGTATAAGAAGATAAAATCACTCCAATAAATCGTGTGCAACATTACTTGATATTTTCTGTTGAAGATGAAATTTACATCATTGTATCCCAAAAATTTCATAGTGGTTATGTGTTTGGTTGTATTTTTAATAGTAAGTTTTGACGCCTACAGTTTTTTAGTAAAGGTGTAGTCCTTGACCTTCTATCTTCTTTTCAACGTTTAATTTAAAATAGCTGTTTGGGGTCATTTTTCCTTTGCTTGTATACAACAAAATGTATATCAAAAAGTGAAGAGATTTTCCTTAAAAAGCTAAATTTAAAAAAATCTATCTAGTCTGGGTCAAAACCAAACCCCTCACTCGACTCACTTGAAGTATGTGTGCTCAAAGATGTTTTTATCCTTAAGGAAATGCATGTTATCCTGCCAAATCCAGTCTTCTAGCTCCTTACTCAGCTCGAATGTGGAGACAGAGCCCTGTTTACACTCGACAGGCAGCTCAACAACAGTTTCCTCCCGGGATCCCCGCTGCTCTCCTCCGCGGCTACACCACTCGTAGAAAAGCATGTAAGCACTGTTCGTCTTTTCAAAACTGAAGTCCATGAACTTGTCCGTCACAGAATCATAGGTTTTACTCTATGGACAATTTCAAAAACATGGCTTACCATATGGATTTACATATGAGCTATGACATTCTTAAAGTGTTTCCCATTCAGGTCAAAATTATATTTTTAGCTAATGTGACATTTAAATGAACACTTAAAATGAGTCTGAGAGACGCTGATATTATTGATCTAAAATATATTTTTATGTTTGAAAATGAGGAATTTCAATGGCTGAATGAATATACAATAGTGAAAAGTGTTAAAAAATAAGGAATGATAAACTCTAATTTAACTTATTTAGTTAATCTTTCTCTATTTTTATTAATTTCCAATGTTGTATGAATATTAAATCAATTTTTATATTTCTCACTTCAATAATTTAAAACAAATTTGGGTGCGCAGCTTGTGAATGGTGAAAATTTATAATCAAATATAAATAATTAATAAATACTTTCACTTTTACCTTCTTGATATATCATAGTGATATTTCATTAAAACAAATCTTTTTATTAACTTTAATATGTATATTTTTTATTTCAATAAATGAGTTTTTTTAGTAATAAATAAAATGATAGAATATTAGGAAAATGGTAGAGCACAAATAAAAGTAACAACACTATCACATATTTACACACACTTCAATATTTTGATGCTATTATAGCATCTTCCTCAGGAAGTAGTAGTAATTAGACTAAACAGGATGTTGTCTTCAGTGATGTCAACTTGATTGGTAATGATGAAAACTTCTCTGGTGGAGTTTAAATTCCCTGAATGATTCTCTATTACTCTATGGATGGTAGGTGGTGCTGGTGTAGTCTCTGGGTTGAAATTAGCGAATATTTAGGTTGGGTGGTTTTCTAGACTTTGTGATCCATTGATGTGCCAGTTCCCATCTTCTTAACTGAGACATATTACATTGTGTCTTGTTAAATGATTTTAACATCTTGTCAGTGTAGCAGTCCTCAAAGTTGAGGTTATGATTGGAGGCGTGTGCTGAAACTGGTTTTTCTGGATTCTTAATTTTTGTGTCATGGTGGTGGCGATTCATTCGTTTACAGAGAGTTTCAGTGGTGAGGCCAACATATTGTGCAGTACATAGTTGGCATTCTAGTTGGTAAATTAGGTTACTGGACTCACACGTGTGACTGCCTTTGATGGTATAGGTGGAGTTGGTGATGTTGCTGGAGAAAGTGACTGCTGGATGATGTATTTGGCAGGTTTTACAAGCTGTTTTGTTACAAGGTCGAGAGCCTTGTTGTGGTTGAATGAAAGTTGTGTCATTTTTAGTTTTGAGTTTAGGGTGTACCAGAAGATTTCTATTCAGTCTAATTACTACAACTTCCTGAGGAAGATGCTATAATAGCATCGAAATATTAAAGTGTGTGTAAATATGTGTTTTTACTTTTATTTGTGCTCTACCTTTTTCCTAATATTCTATCATTTTATTTATTACTAAATGTTTTTGCTCAATGCAAATTTTTTCATACATATAATAATTAAGTTTTAAAATTATATTTTTACCAAACCCAATCTTCCCTTGATACTTAAGAGCTTCATTGAAAGCCCGCTTGAGATCAACTTGAATGAAAAAAATTGGTGCTCGAAGAACCCTAATTTTAATATCTAAAAAAAGTCAAAAATTAATGAAAGGTTGTATTCGAATTTTGAATATCATGTCAGTGAATACAAATCTGACCCTATTTAGATTTTTAATTGGATTTGATATTTCTAATATTAAGATTCTGACACTTGAATTAAATACGAATCTTGGTTATATTCATAATTAGATTTTAAATAACATATCTGCACAGTCTTAATATAAGGAAGTTTTATGGTGGTGTTCAGTTGGAATTCCTGTCCTGGTTGTATCCAAACCCCAGTTTCTCACCGTCATCTCTCCTCCAAAACACTCGGCGGCAATCTGGTTGGGGTCGAAAGGCTTGACCTCTGCGTCGTTAAACAAGAACCATGTGTCCCTGTTGTTGGTGGTACGGTCTCTGATGAAACTGTAGTAATGGCCCCCATCTGCCGTGCCCGTATGCACTGTCACTCCTATCACGTATGCCTCCTTCTCCTCCACACTCTTGCCTGCGTCACCACTTCCATCCTCTCCTTCCTCCTTCCCTTCCTTAGCAAGCTCAGACTTTCTTAGCTGAGACTTCCTCTTCTCCTCTGGAATCAACACAGATGAAAACCATTGTAATTACGGCAATGTCTATATGAAGGGGAACACAATTTCAATTAATTTGAATTAATTGAAAAAATGACACCTGTACACAGGAATTGAACCCGGGACCTTTGACTTAGCGCCGCCAATGCTCTACCACTGAGCTATCCAGGCTTTGTTCCGTCATTCTTGACTCACAGTTTAAGGCGCAGTGTGTGATGGACATGTGGAATCATTAGCTACATTTGAATGAACAATAGTAATTGTGAGCTAACATATACCACATCCATCTGAGACTAGGGAGGGCTGTTATGCTGACAAGTACGCAATACAATATTGTAATTTCAATTAATATCAACATACAGGTTGCAATTCATTGTAATTATGGCACTGGCCATATGGAAGAGATGGAGTAGACCACAATTAAATTAGTTTGATTAGTTCACAGACTCAGCCTTAGAGTGAGACGGGATGATTCCTGGATAGATTAGCGGTATAGCATTGATGTACTCTTATTTAAACTAAACACAATATATTCTTCGAAATATAAACATCAAAAAGTAAAAAGAGGGTTTCCTTAAAGAGATAATAATTGTTAATGGATATTTTTAGCCAGCAAGTGAACTTTTCCCACGAACCGACACAAGTCCTTGGGCCGTGAGACGTAATATGTTTCTGACCCTTCCTAGAGTTCAGGGGATTGCATTAATGTGGGTGTGAGTGGGACCTCGTTTAAATCAAAGAAAATGCCAACATTAGTTAAACAAAATATTATTTAGTTTTCATATGTAAATATGTCGAGGAAATGTAAAGGAGTGATCTACAAGACATACTGTGTATCAATATCGACATACGTAGCGGAAACGTGTGGGTAACGAAGAAGCAGGATCGAAGCATTCAAGTTTGTGAAATGAAATTTCTGAGAAGTATTTCAGGAGAGAGATAGTTAAGGGTGAACCAGTACAGGATAGGATAGAGAGATCACAACTAGGGTGTTGCAACCATGTGAGGAGAATGGAAGATGAGAGGAAACCAAAGATGTCGAATAGTAAAGTAGGGGGCAAGACACCAAGAGGAAGACCAAGAGACAGGTGATTGAAGGGAGTGTAGGGGAGAGAAGGGGACTAGATCAGGGAGGAGGAGGAGAGGTGGTTATGAGAAAGAATACGTTGGAAAGGCTTAAGTTCAAAACAGGCCCGGTCAGTGGCTGGAAAATGTTCATGATGATGATAGAAAGCTTACAATTTAAAAATTAGTAATAAATAATAAATTAATTTTTATGCTTACATATTCTTTTCAGAAATTCTAAAAGATTGAAAAATGTATATTGATTTTCCATACCCTAAACCAAACCAGAGTTTTTGTCCATTTTCCCGATGCAAAAAATATATTACCATTCACATATGCAGTTAAATTGTATGAACTTGTTAGATTTTAATCTTTTCATGATCAAGTTCCCATAAGCTTCTAATTTATAGGGGTGTACGAATAGAAGGGGTGGTCGGGCACCGGAAATTTCAGCCAATAAATCGGGCATCTAAAATCCTGGAATGTTAGGCAATAAATCGGGCATCTCAAGAACTTTGTAAGTATATAATACCATGTCAGCACTAACCTCTCAATTCAAACTTTGAAAAGAAATAATGTTTAACTGATATTCATAGTTGAATTATTTCAATTCAACTAATATTAAACAAAGATAAGTATTATTTTTTATTAATTCATCAATTATGTTTGATTTCAACAAAACTACGATAACGTTTCTCACAGGTTACAAGTCTACAACATAGCAAAAGCAAGATTCCTACGATTTGATTTTCTCTGTCAATGCCAACAACATAACAAATTCAACATTTCTACATTGAGAGTTTTAGGCCTTGTGCTTGCGAAAACGTAATTTAAATTAGTTTTCTTTACATTTCTTTAATCTATTATTATTAGCCAGATTTGTTAGGATATAAATAGAAAAGTATGCATCAAATGAACATTAAATAAGAAACAGCCATTTTGCATTTTGTGATTGTTTTAACTTGTAATTTTAAATGTAATATGCCTGTGAAAATGTTGTTTCTATTTTTTTTTAATTAAAATAAATTGTTAAACTTTTAATTTGAAATTGTATAGGCCTGTGACAAAGTTGTTTGCAAAGTGAAATGCCCGCCCGAATTTGCCCGTGCCAGAGTTTAATTTTGTAATGCCCGCCCGATACAAATATTTGCTGCCCGACCACCCATAGCAAAAAGGATTCTTTATTGAATCAAATATCAACATTTGGAACAAATAGTACAAATCAAATAGTGGATTTTCCATAAATTTTTGATAAAATAATTTAAAATTGTAAATTCCTATTGAATATGTCGTTTTATATTTAAATATGCCAAATGCAAAAATTTACTTCAAAAATATTGTTATTTGAGCTGGTATTAATAGAAAAAGACTGGATTCAAAAGACAGAATTTCAGGAAATTGAGAGGAACTTTTAATTCAGTTTTTTAGACAATGGGTTTTACCTAAGTCAATTTTTTAAAATTTTACTATGGGTTTTTGAAAGAAATTTAAATTTAAAAATTGCATGGGGAATGTTTACCTGGGCAGTGTAGAGACTATATCTCTTTGGATTAAAACATTATTATTATTATTATTATTTCAAATTGTAGTTCTCATTTTCTAATATGCAAGGCCTACTTTTGTTTGTTTGTTGATTAGTACTCAACCCAAAGTTTGGTTGGATCCTAAAAAATTCAGCTGAAAACCTAGGCAGCACTGAAAAGGCTTACTAGGTAAATTAGGAGTGCGGTATTTTTCTGTTGCTTTCCTCACTGAGCCAGAAGGTACTATTGCACATCAGTTTGCCAAGTCACCAAGCGACACCTTCACTCCATCCATCACAGGGACTGGCTGAATACTGAATGTTATTACTAGTCTCTCTTATACATCTCCCACTTTCATGTCATGCAACAATAAATTTACTAAAATAACACAACAGTAATGAATGATAAAATTAGTTCTTGACCCCTTTGAATGTTCTCTAGACTTGACATCCATTTTAATATCTATTTGGTCTGGGTCGCCTTCCTGTCCCGCTAACAGTTAACAACAAACTAACAGGCGCACTCAATATTGCCTTCCTCTTTCCTCGTTCATTTTCACACGTCATGAAATATGATAGAGTAGCTATTTATATTAAATGTTTCTTAGCAAACACTTTCACTAGTAGACATGTGGTTCCCAACTGTTTGTCTCTTCCCCAGTTATAAAACCACCACCTCCTCCGTCCAACCTTTATGCAGGCCACCTTCTATTGCTTTCTACTCGGAGTTTCGAATAGAATATTCGACTGTTAAGTATTCGAAATTTCCAATATTTGAACACTCCTAATAATTTATCACTAGATTACTGATATATTTATCTTTTTGTTGAAATAAATGAGAAGGTTATTGTTTATACATATTATAAATAAGGAAAATAAATATAGGTACCTACCTTGGTATCTGTGAGGCATAAGCTGTTTCTCAACATAGCCAGACATATCGAGGCGGAGAGGAAAGGAAAAATGAGTGTTTACTTTCTCCTTCAGCATTGTGACCATATTGAACGTATAACGCATTGTATTGAAACATAGAATGTGGGGCAGTTTCTTGAAACAAGCTCTGCAACACATTTCAGGGAAAAAAAGAAAAGAAATTGTTAGTACGGTAGTTCATGTTCTACTTTGATAAAGCCGTTGTTTAATGGAAATAAAATGGCTTTTAGTGACTTAGAAAAGGATAGAAAATTAAAATACTGCATAAGTATTTGAATATGTAGATGACATAAGGGGTGCGCCAAGCTTCAAAAACTTTTGACTTCTCTTCCAAAAAATTCTAGCTTACAAATATTGACATACAAAATAATAATTAATGTTCAATTATTGCCATTCTGAGCTATGTACTCTTCATTTATCCTTAAAGGCAGAAAGTTTACCTTAAATTGTTCAATCATGGCATGGCTTAAAAGATAGGGCCATACATTTACCCTTCATGAAAAATTGAGTGTACACTATGTATTAGTATTTATATGAACGTTATGAATTGAATTGTTTTGGTGATAATATGAATTATAAGCATACAATGAACTATTGCAAACCATTATTTAATAAAACACTTAATATATTATTTTTAAATTTAAGAGCCAAAGATCCTTAAACTACTGAAGGCAAGAACTATTTTTAGTAATAAATTCCACTAGAAGATACATATTTATAAAAAAAAATTTTATTTGGGTTAAGAAGTTTAAATCTAGTAATTGATATTGTGTTGTATTTTGAAAATAAAATAAAACAAACAACTAAAAAGTATGTATCAATTTAGTCACCTGGTTTAACACTCTAAGCTTGATGCTATGAACAAACATACTGTTCTGCCGCCGACCCTGACGGTAGTTTTAAGTAAATACCCTGATTTGTGGTACATAAAATTATTGGATTTTGTTAAATAAACATTTGTATTTCCGTGTAAAAAGTTGGTAAATGAAATGTTTTCTTCAGCTAAAAATGACAAATTAACTTATTATTATTATTATTAGCACCGCGTCTTACTACCCGTTCGGGTTATATGCACTTACGCTAATGTGTGATAGTAGGTTGATTGTGAGATGAAATGTAGGACCTACAATTTAACGTGGGATCCGAACCACGGTGGAGGCCTGGCATTCCTCACATTCACAAGTTGTCATTAATACACATCTTGTCAGAGGTGAAGGAAGGGTTTGGCAATCAGACAAATCTGTGCTGGGACCGAGAATTGAACCTCAGACCCCCAGCACAGAAGTCTGACACCTTACCCCTAGATTGCCGGGTCACCAAAATTAACTAAAATTTAAGTGAATAATGCTGTGAATAGCAAATATAATGCTTTAGTTCTTCCTTATCTTTAAATAGTCGATTTTGGTCACAATTTGATTGTTAAAATAACCAGCTCAAATCTTTTACTTCTTTTACCAACTGTCTTTGGTTGAGGGAACTTCTGTTGGTTCTCGGAATATTAAGAAGAAAAATGAAATAATGAAGTTGAGATATTTTTTTTTTCTGATTTCATTCAAAAACAGCAAAGAATATAAATATACTATTATGAAATATTTGCATAGTTTTTATATTGTTGATTGATAATTAAATTAACAAAATGGATCATTATTTTAGAGGGCCAGCAAGTCAATTTTACAATAAAATTTAGTTTTGTTTTATTTTATTTTGTATATGTACAATACATTTAAAAATATATTCCAATACACTTTAAATATGTTAAGATAGTATTTTAGCTTGTTAAGTATAAGTTTGCAAAAATATTTCTCACGAAGTTTCAGTGTCTCTAGTTATCAGATATCTAAATGAATAAAATAACGAGTTTGTTTGTGTGTCTGTCACGAGCATTGCACGATACGTACTACACATAGAGGGTTGAAATTTTACAATTATATTAGGGCCTGTGCACAAAAATGTGCACCTTAAAGCTGGAATTTAAAATTTTGATTAAACTTTTTTGTTATTATAAACTGGGTTGGAGGAAACAAAATGAAGATATTTTTTTCCTGCCTGTTTGAATACAATAAAAGCGTCGCCCAGGGAAATGCTGGGTACATCTGCTAGTCTCATATGGAGCTCACCTTTTCTCGGCCCTAACCTTCTTGCCGCATTGCGAGCAGGTGTACATGTTGTCGCCCTCAAGAGTGTCTTTCACAGTCACTTCGTTGAGGGACTCATAGAGGTTCCTCATGTCTGCCACTTGACAGCGCACTGTGTAAAACTCTTCAAGGGTGCGGCTAACATGGTCACAATCCTGAAGCACAAATTAAATAGTTAGGGATGGATCCTTTCAAACCTAAATTATATTCAAGAATTCAAATAACATTCCTCAAAGTTATTATGATTAGTGATGGGAATATAGAGTCCTTAAGGATATTTAAAATTCGAGGATTCGACAAAATTTTGAATCCAAGACTAAAACCAGTAAAAGGAATTTTTTTTTAAATCAATTTTTTAAGTGATTTTTGTTTTAGAGCTCAAATACTGCTTATTGGTGGTTGAAAACCAATTATAACTATAGGATAAACTTAACAACCGAGTAATTCACCATTTAACTGAATGTATGAATGTTATATTGAATAGTTTGTAAGAAGAATTAACATTTAGTTACTATTTGTATTATTTGTATTATTATATGCTATGTGTATATTTCTTTCTATGTTCATAAATTTTTCCAAAATTTAAATTCAGAGTTGAGATTCAAAGGTAAATTTGAGATCTGGATTTTTAAAATAGTGGATTCGAGCTAACACCAATCCAGACAGTTAATTTAGCACTTTTAATTGATGTGGAGGGTACAGGGGAGAAGTCCAATTTTAACATAAATTCAGTTAGTGCTGCCATCTGTTAGACAATCATGAAACATTTCTCATGCATTTTAGGTTATGGTTAAAATAGGTCTCTGCCATATAAATTAGTTTAAAAAACGTATTTGCTGGGGTCTTTCTGAGGTTTGAGATATTATATTATACGTTTTTGTACTAGAAAATGTGTGTAGTCTGACTTTCCTTCCTCTGTACCCTTCATGTGGATTCAAATCAAATCCAAAATGTGTTATTTTGTTACTATTTCTATTTTATTAACTTAAATGTAAAAACAATCAGAATTGAAGATTATTTGTATCATGTTTTCCTTTCAATTAAAACTAAGAATTGGGCTTTATAAGTAAAATTACAATAAAAAATTAATAAAAAAGAGTGACACAGTTCACACTTTACAATGCTGTCAACACTGCCACTTAATCCCTGGTTCACAATATATACTGCAAAGAGGTAACAACCGCCTCTTTGCCCAGTGACAGCAGTGTAAAGTGTGAACTGTGTTGGTTTTATACAATCCCATTTCTCTCTTCTGTATCTTACTTTGTATTATAGTAAAAACCCAAGCTCAGAAGAATAACATACCAGAGACACAACGTTATTGCTAATGACGCCCCCAAACAACGTCTTGACTAGTTTTTTCAGCTCAGGTGTCATTTCTTCAAGTTTTGAAACCAAGTCAATGAAGAACTCGGCCATGTCCTTCTGTTCTCCTGTGTTCAGAGGTTGGTGATCCATAGTGTACACTTTGCAAAAACTGCGAGGATTGTAAGCTTTCCTTTCACTTTCCTAAATCAACATCATATACATATAATAACCTAGAGCATTGTAAGCTTTCCTTTCACTTTCCTAAATCAACATCATATACATATAATAGCCTAGAGCATTGTAAGCTTTCCTTTCACTTTCCTAAATCAACATCATATACATATAATAACTTAGAGAGATTGTAAGCTTTCCTTTCACTTTCCTAAATCAACATCATATACATATAATAACTTAGAGCAAATCTCTTCATGTTAGCTATGTTTGATTCAGATTCAAGATTCATAAGTAAAATGAAAAATTGTATTTGTAATGTAGTGGATTCAAAACATCTCTTATTAAAGATAGTGGCTCATCTTATACTAAAATAATTATCTAGTTTGTAATTTTTATCCCTTAATTGTCAATTTAATTTAAATGTATGTTGAATATGCTAACCATTACTCAGAAATCAAACCAAAGAGCCCTTAATTTATATATCTTTACCAAGTAATACAATATTAATTATTATTGGTCAATGTGAAAGAGTGCGAGTAGTAATAATGATCAGGAATGAAATGGAGTGTGGCTCCTATATGTTGATACCAAATCTCCCATTTAGTAACAATTTTATTGAACATATCATTTACTTAGTGTCAAGAAGATACAATCAACCAATCACCAATTTTTAGATCCACACAATTTCAAACAAGTAAAGTCTAAATGAAATGATAAGTATCACAGTAAAGTAATATTGTATTATATTTATAAGAAGTTACAGGAAAGGTGGATATAAACATATAGAAGGGACGAACACAATATGGCCTTTATAATGAAAAGAAGAACACACAAAAGATAGAAACAACTTTGTCACAGGCCTATTAAATTTCAAATTACAAGTTAAAACAGTCACATTTGATTAAAATTAAAATGATTGGCTTATGCCCAAGAATTTATAGTCAATACTAGAGCAGATTTTGCTTTGCTTTGTGAAAGTTCTGTTGGAGCATAACCAGTTCCTCTACATTTTCTCCGAGCAATTGCTCCCTCCGTCTAGTACACACGTTTCCGTTCGCTTGCCACTTGAGTGGCAGGGATAGGTAAGTATTTCAAAACTAAAGGTTTGTGTGATGGAAAGCAGGCAGCATTGTCAGCCCATCACTTGCAGAGACCTTCTTTCTCTTTTTTTGTAAAGTAGTAAATTCATGCTCAATAATGGGATGTTTTTTGAAATGCGTGTCGAGACTAGTAGTGTTACAATGTAGAACCTTGATTGAAACATTACATTTGTTGCATTTAGTACAGTATTTAGTTATTTTGGTGAAAAATTTCCAAATAGGAGTTTTACTGAAATTTCCTTCCTGATAAACATCACTAGGCCTATTTTGTGGATTTGCTGTAGTTTCTGTAGAAATACTGCTACAGCTTGCCTGCAAGTTTAGTTGAGGTATAGGCTCATCAACCATTTCTTTGTCTGACATATTAGCTTCTTTTTCACTTAAATATGTATAAATTTTAAATAACACTATTAATAAACATTCACAAACGAAATTATTTAACTAAAAGACAAATATTTGAAGTTTTAAACACGTGGAGCACAATAAAACATTTTTTTAAAGTGAAGTTAAATTGAATGTTATTTAGTATTTACCATTTAATAAATAGTATGTATGTACTTTATAGCACAATTTATGATTTATTAACTACATATCTGCAAATAAATATTTAAAAAATTATAAGGATACAGTGTGCATGAAACTTGGAACATACATGAAATGAAATCGAAAACGTGTTTACTTGAAGCAAAATGGTCGTTTCTTATTTAATGTTCATTTGATGCATACTTTTCTATTTATATCCTAACAAATCTGGCTAGTAATAATAAATTAAAGAAATGTAAAAAAAAAAATTATTTAAATTAAGTTTTCACAAGCATAGGACCTAAAAATCTCAATACAGAAATGTTGAATTTGTTATGACAGAGAAAAGTAAATCGTAAAAAAATATTCTTGATTCCGCTATGTTGTAGACTTGTAACCTGTGAGAAACGTTTTCGTAGTTTTGTTGAAAGCAAACATAATAATAAATTTACAAATTAATAAAAAATAATACTTATCTTAGTTTAATATTAGTTAAATCGAAATAATTCAACTATGAATAACAGTTAAACACTATTTTTTTCAACGTTTGAATTAGAGGTTAGTGTTAACATATACTTAGCAAGTTATTGAGATGCCCAATCAAATTGCAGGCATAAAAAACCCTTGTCCCCCAATCTGGGATTTATTAGATGCCTTATTTATTGCCCAAAATTTCGGGTGCCTGACCACCCCTAAAATTAAAGGACCAGCTGATTGTGAAATATGTTTTGCTATCTGTTTTTTGAATGCAAGAAATGTGAAACCAGCCATAATTTATTGGCAGGTTGGTGAAATTTTTTTACAGCCATTACTGTTTCCAGCCCATGGGCTGGGTCAGTTTTTTATATTAGTGAAGTATACGGTGACAATAATGAGTGATGGAATGGAGAGGAAATGGGTTAGACAATTTAATAAAGAATGTGAAAACGTGTATGATGAAGCACGGAGTGTGTGGCCATCTGTCATTAATTATGATTTGGTGTAGAAAATCAACGCAAAGATTTGTGATTTTGTTAATTTCTTGTGAATTTCTATACATTTCAAGAACTTACGACAGATAGTTTTAAGTTATTAGGGGCTATGCTCATGTTGGGTGCCAAAAATGCTCTTTAAGGTGCACAAAAACGAATGACTTAGCAGTGCTTTGAATTTTCTCACACAGTACAGTGATGAAGGTGATGATTTTCTAAGCCACATCGTCACTGGTGATGAAACATGGGTGTCTCACATTACACCGGAATCAAAACAGCACTCCATAAAGTGCAGACATAACACATTTCCAAAAAAGCAAAAATTCAAGCATACAATTTCAACACGAAAAATTGTGTGAGCTGTTTTTAAGAATAGAAAGGGTGTTTTGCTTGTTGATTTAATTCCACAACAATAAACGCTGTATTCTTTTGTGAGACCTCGAAGAAATTGTGTCGCGCGATCCAAAACCAAAGGTGAGGCATGCTCATTCGGAATGTTATGTTGCTTCATGATAATGCTAGGCCACACGCTGCTGATCGAGCCCAAGAGTTCATCACATCATTTGGCTGGGAACAAATGAATCTTCCTCTCTTCAGCCCAAACTTAGTGCCTAAGGATTTTCAACTCTTCCTGCATATGAAGTGGTTCCTTGCCGATAAGCGCTAAATGACAATGGCAAAGTCAAAAGAACTGTGCAACAGTGGCTGTCTTCAAAGGTGGCTTCATTTTATGAAGATGGTAATCAGAAATTGATGCCGCACTATAGCAAATATCTTAATATTGGTGGAACTATGTGGAAAAGTAGTTTAAGTTATGGCCTTTATTGTAACAATAAAAGTGTTTAAAACTAAAGTGTCTTTTTTTTAAATAGACAAATGATACTTTGTTTCTAAATACACCTCATAATTTAAAGTATTAAATGTATTTTAACCGAGATGTAAATTTAACAAATAAGCTCGAGCCTAAAAATTAAAGGTGGACAGGAACCCAAATGCTATGGAAAGGGTAGGAAATCTACCCCTTCTCGTAGGGGGGATTGCTATTTGCTGTAAAGTTTTGGGTAGAAACAAAGCACGCTTGTTGTTCCAGCAGGTACTGCTGACTCATCACTGTTAATCTCTTTTGTAGACAACCTTCTCTGTTCTGTAGCAAACTGGGGGTGTGTGGTGGCTAAAGCACTCGTAAATACACAGTTTGTGTGTATGTGTGTGCGGGTGGGTGCTAGAGAGTGAGAAATCTTGTTTGAGTGTAAGAGAAAAGTATTTTATAGTGTGTACAGAAAAGGTGGCTTTGCATAGTCAATTACAAAGTCAATGACTTGTGAACAATGATCAAAATATATTTTTAATCTAAGATTATCACTTCCTGTTCCCAATCCTGATATTTTGACTCTTTCCCATCCCATTCCAGTCCTGCAGTAAAAATGTCATTCCAGTCTATTCCTACTTAAAAAAGTTCAGTTCAATAGTACTATTAGCAGCATGAAGCAACAACCAAGTCAACGTCAACGACTGCTGTGATATCATTGATAGCCCTTAGTAGCAGATTATATCCACATATCCATCATAGAGACTGCCTTAAAATATGAATGAGGAATTACCCTGAGTACAATACAATTCCCTGATAGCTAAGTGATAGAGCAATAGCGCTAAGACAAAGGTCCGAGTTAGATTTCCATGTCCAAGAGTCATTTCCCAATTTATTTGTAAAAAAAAAAGTTTTGTGTATATAAAGTAAAATAATTCTTAGAGAAAGCTTAACAAACTGACCCAGGCCACAGGCTGGAAACAGTAACAAATGTAAATCTAAGTCTAAAACACTTGATACAACACACTCAATCCCCCTAAAGTGTCAACTCTAAGTGAACTGACCAGAAGGTAAGCAAACATCCTCTGCAGTTCCCGAAGCGTTAGTTCATGTTTACTATTATTGTCACACTTGGCCCTCAAGATGGACGTGCGGGCCTGGGGCATCATGTAGAGGTGTTGCATGCATGAAGCCATGTAACAAGTGGCCCCGAGGTTGGTCAGGCCTACATAGCCACAGTCCGAACGGCCGTCTTCATGAGGCCAGTAGTCCCATGGGTATGGTGATTGCGGGCCTTATGTAAGCACACATTTTTATCAACTTGTTTTCTGCTCTCAAACACAAACTATATACATTCAAGTTAAAACTAAACATATATGAGAAATGGTTTTTATATGTGCACAGCAATACTATAAAAATTAGAAAACTTTTAAGGTAGAGTGAAAGTGAATTGACTAGGGATGTCAAACTCGATTATTTGATACCCTTGATTCTTATTGGTATCGAGAGAATCGAGTATCCATCTTTATATTGAGATTCTCAATTCATAGCTCTCAATGAAATTGCTGAAAAATAAGCAAGATTGCAAAATTCAGAATGATTAAAAATGAGGTGGCCCAATGGCTAAATAATTTTATAATAAAGGAAAATGATAAAACTAAAGAAAAAGGAAATAAACTACTAAGATTAAATTTGATGAAGAAGGCCCACCTAGGTAAAGAGGAACATGTGGAAAGAATCCAATTACCTTTGTTCGTCATCAAATTTGCATTTTTCCTTTTCCTTTAGTTTTACCAATCTCCTTTATTATAAAATTCAGAAGGAGTAGTAATCAATTATCTCTCATATTAGTTTATTTGCAGTTATTTACTATATGTTTTGGTTCAATTAAAGACCCTAATTAGTAAATTTTAAGGACTTGTGTTTTCAATAATTAATGTTTATAACACTTTTTAATTATTATTACATATTTGACTCAGTGGGGCTTTATTTGTAGGTACAACTAGACAATTACTATTGCAATTCCTAATTATTTTATTAATTATGTATAATATGCTTTAAAACTTAGTAAAATGTATATGTATATAAGGTTGGAAGCATGGAAAAATAATGAAATAGGAAATATTCAAGAATTGTAATCAAGACTGACCTTAAGAATCAGAATTGAGAAAAATAAGTATTGTGCCTCTCTAGAATTGACTAAGGATCCATATTTTTACTGTTTTATAACAATATGTATTTTCGGGCACAATTAATAAAATAATGCTTCAGTAGATGAAGTATATAGTAAGGGTGTGCGAAGCCATACTGTCTAGTTATTGCCCTTTTCAGCTATTAAGTAAATTTCAAATTAATAATCATACTAAATAATTTGATGTAGTTGTAATGAAAACTTGGTTTATCAAATCAGAATGAAATCTTACTAACAATTGTGCAATAAAATATTTAACTGATTTTAGTGTATAAAGAAATATAGATATGATACTTTATCAAGAATAAAACAATTAACAAAAAATATTCAAATTTCAATTCAGCTTAGAAAATATTTAATGAATTCAATTAACGTTGGCTTCAAATTAAAGAAGTGTACTTTGTACACCCCTCGTGTTTAGTTTAGTTTTCTAAACAAAGTAATTCCAACAGTCATAGAATATCTATTATGGGATTAGTGCATTGGAACATGAATCAATCTCTTAAATGTTGATCTAAAAAGTTGTTGTTCAATTGTCTTAAAGTTCAAGGACTGTTGAAATCATTACTCTGTGTAGAAACAAAACTATTTATATCTATTGAAGCATTTTTATATGTTTTTGCCAAAGATTTTTTTTATTAAAAAAACTGCAACTAAAATCTGACCTTAGTTTGCATTCCCTTCCACCTCACATTAAATACAATTTTAATGGGTCCCTTGTATGTAAGTTACCTGGTTTGTGCTGACTCAATAGCTTCTCGTGCAAATGGTTGTAGTTTTCTGCCGCACCTTTTACAAGCTCCACTAACAAATCATAAGTGGAAGAGCGGGATAGCTGTGACTTGCACTTAGGTACATGGCGTTTGCGTGGATTCGGCAGCGCAAACAAGAAGTTAAACACCTGCAATGAGTAAAAGTGCAGTGTCAAGTTAACAAAATCTAAATAAATCTAAAGAAAATTAATGATATTTTTGAACAGTCGTATCCTTCATCTCCAGTTGGGGATTAAAGGAGTAAGCAATTTGTGAAGGTATTGATTAAACCACAACAGAAATGACTAAATACAAGACAAAATTATATTTCAATTTAATGACATTTTTTTACCATAAACATGTAACCCTAGTTATGTGTTATGAGTGAAAACAATGAAACTATGACAAGTCAAACCTGGGTTAGAAACTCGTGCCCTTCCTTGCTTGTCTTAAATGGCGGATTGTGCTTCAAAACGTTGGACATAAGATTCAACAAGCCAATCAAGCCATCATCTTCAACTGTGTTATGTCGCGCTTCCAAGTATTCTCGAGACAAAATGGATTTAGCTAGGTTCCTCGCAAGCCCATCTATGTCAACAACGCAGCATTGAGGGTCTTCTAAACTTTCTGTAAAAATAAGTAAAGATTATATTTTTAGAAATATGACCCTTGAAATCCTCAAGGATATTTGAAATTCAGGGATCCAAGAAAATGTTGGATTCAAGATAAAAAAAAAAAAAAGCATTTGTTTTTCTTCAAATTTTGAAAGGGAATTTGATTTAGAGCTATAATTAATGCTTTTGGTGGTTTGGCCCAAACATTATTATGGGGCAAATTTTGCAACTAGACCCCAGACCATTACTTTAACTGCTAACTGAGTGTTATAAAGAATGTATTATAGTGATTCCTGTTTTTATATGATGATGTGGATGTGGGCCCGTGCATTACCCACGATTGGGTAGTAATTGTAACGATACAGTTTTATATGATGATGACGAAGCGTGTATGCCTTACTGCGAACTTGCCATCACACAGCTATATTAAGATCTGATTGTATGTAATTCAATTGAAATCAGTAAAAAATAATGTTTGGGCATGATTTATTTTGTTTATTTCACTTTCACTATTATAAAATTGACATTAAAATGATAACAGTCTTTTGTTCATTTACGAACTGATGCGGAGAGCCAGAGCTAGTGCTGTTACAGAATGAGATTTTCTCTCTCTATAATTCTGTGTGATATGTTTTCTGTGTGGATTTATATGCACAATCTGCTTATATATGACCTGCCCCTTGCTTCTTGAACCCCTTGTCCCCAGTGTTAAAACTAACTAATAGGAGAACTCCTGTCAACCCGATGTTGCAAAGGCTAGCTTCCCATTGGGTAAAGGCAGCCAGCATATCAACTGATTTTCAAATAGAATGAAGGGAGTTTTTTTTTAAAGAAAGAAAGTCTTAGAACATAGTGTATTGAAATTACTTCTGAAAACGCATGATTCTCCATGGATGAAGTATTAAAAGGAAAATTTACATACAGTTCCTTAATTTCTCGAATCCGAATCTACATTTTATTTTCGAATCGCGAATCCTAGCAAATTGTTAGAAATTTTAATGATTTACAAATAGACCTACATTACACAATATGGGCCTAAACTGTAAATTGAGATTTATTTCAAACATGCTTTAAATTTAAATCAACCCCAACCACCCCTCGCAAGATACAGGTTAAAATCCAGCCAAATTAAACAATCTCTACTCATATTATTGTTTGAAAATCAAATCAATCAAAATTTGAGTGTCCTTTAGTTATTTTTAAAAGTGTTGTTAGAACGAGTTAAGTTTCTAAAAAAAACATGTGAAATAAACAGATTAGGCCTAGCTAACCTTTGATCAACTTTAATCATCATTAAAGGATTATAATTTATTTTGATAAAATAGCAAAAAAATAATACAAACAGTTATTTTTAATAAACACTAAAACATTATGCTTAACAATTAAACATACATTGGAAATAGTGAACTCAATAATGCCTAAATATGTTTTATTATCATTTTCTTATATATCTACTATCTATCTTTGCAAAGAAAACAAGAAATATATTCGATTCTTGTGATATCGATTTCTGAGAATACATTCTATTTAAAACACGAACATATTTTCGACTCCAATATGTTCATTCTCATTTCATAAGGCAGGACTACGTTTGAATATTTTTACAATTACTTCAATAACATATTTTAAAATGTAATAAACTCTTAGTTAAAATCAATTTAAAAACAAATTATGAATTAGCGAGTCGTTATTTGATTCTTAAAACTTGAGAGCGTGTACTAAGTGATCAGTTTACCTGAATCGATTTTAAACAAACAATGGATATACAATACATAGGCCGGTAGGCATAAATAAACAGTTTTATCGATGTCTTGACTGTTGACAATATTTATTTTTCATGAAACCGAACAAAATATCTAGCTTAAAGGATCGTATGCAATAAATTGGGGTTCTTTGCATAGTTGTAGATGATTAAAACCAGTTGGGTAATAAGAATAATTAACAGTATCTTTATTTCAATCATCGCTCTCGCGATTAAATATAATATAAGTCATGGCGGCCAACTTTGTATTGTGTGTAATGGCGGCTGACTTTGTATCATGTGTAATGTGTTCTTATTTCTGTTAAAAACGCCATAATTTGTTTTATTTATTTCGAGTTTATTTGTTATTCTGGTTTTTATTTTCAGTTTTTGAAGAGTTTTAACGTGTTCATTAAAATATGTACAAGATTGTTTGTGAGGTGAAAGTTTTAGAAGTTAGCATGTGCCAAAACTGTCGAGTCCAGGTTTCCCATAGAGGTAGGGTAGTAAACACGTAAGATTTTCCACACCTAACAATTTTTTTTTTTAAATAATGACTTTATTCATGAAAATCTCTTTTGTATGACAAAATAAAGTTTACGGATTAAGTTGTGCTTTTCAAGTAGGCCTAACCAAGTAATTTTTTAATTCAAAATATTACGCTTTGTTTATGAGGTGAAAGATTCAACCATCGAATCCAGTAAAACACTGAATCCTCGAATCTCGAATACTTGTCAGGATTCAGTGGATTCGAGTATTCGGTGGATTCAAGGGGCCTATCTATAGTTATAATTTCTATTTCCTATTATATTTATAATTCCTCATGTTTTAATCATTTTACTAAGATATATAAATTTGAATCTTTGATTTATATGTAAAATGAAGTTTAAAATTCATAAAGGAGTAAATTCAACACCTCTCCAGTGAATTTAGTAGTGAACCTAAGTTCTGTCAGTGATTAAATGGTAAAGTTTCTTAATATCTTCCAATACAGTACAATTTAATACATAATTACTTATTTAGTGCAATAAATCTTGGAGTAGCCTGTTTGGGGTGACTATATTCTACAACTTATTTAACCAACGGTCAAAACTAAACAAATTCTTGGTTTTTTTAAGTTTATACAATCTTAACCTTATGAAATGAAAAATACCCCAGGGAATCATGTGTTTATACAAATTTGATCAAAGTATTTTAATTTATTAATAAATTCGAAAATTACACCTCAACCCGAGAATTGAACCCAGGATCCTTGGCTTAGATCAACAATGCTATACCACTGAGCTATCCAGGAATTGTCATTCTCCACTCATATTTTAAGGCAGAATCTTTGATGAATGTGTGGAGATAAGTGACTAACTATAACTATGCGCTACAATCCCTATGACTGATACCACAGCCAGCTGTGGCTCGGGGCTGCCTGCGCTACAATCCCCATCAATGATACCACAGCCAGCTGTGGCTCGGGGCTGCCTGCGCTACAATCCCCATCAATGATACCACAGCCAGCTGTGGCTCGGGGCTGCCCACGCTACAATCCCCATCACTGATACCACAGCCGGCTGTGGCCGGGGCTGCCCGCGCTACAATCCCCATCACTGATACCACAGCCAGCTGTGGCTCGGGGCTGCCCGCGCTACAATCCCCATCACTGATACCACAGCCAGCTGTGGCTCGGGGCTGCCCGCGCTACAATCCCCATCACTGATACCACAGCCAGCTGTGGCTCGGGGCTGCCCGCGCTACAATCCCCATCACTGATACCACAGCCAGCTGTGGCTCGGGGCTGCCCGCGCTTCAATCCCCATCACTGATACCACAGCCAGCTGTGGCTCGGGGCTGCCCGCGCTACAATCCCCATCACTGATACCACAGCCAGCTGTGGCTCGGGGCTGCCCGCGCTACAATCCCCATCACTGATACCACAGCCAGCTGTGGCTCGGGGCTGCCCGCGCTACAATCCCCATCACTGATACCACAGCCAGCTGTGGCTCGGGGCTGCCCGCGCTACAATCCCCATCACTGATACCACAGCCAGCTGTGGCTCGGGGCTGCCCGCGCTACAATCCCCATCACTGATACCACAGCCAGCTGTGGCTCGGGGCTGCCCGCGCTACAATCCCCATCACTGATACCACAGCCAGCTGTGGCTCGGGGCTGCCCGCGCTACAATCCCCATCACTGATACCACAGCCAGCTGTGGCTCGGGGCTGCCCGCGCTACAATCCCCATCACTGATACCACAGCCAGCTGTGGCTCGGGGCTGCCCGCGCTACAATCCCCATCACTGATACCACAGCCAGCTGTGGCTCGGGGCTGCCCGCGCTACAATCCCCATCACTGATACCACAGCCAGCTGTGGCTCGGGGCTGCCCGCGCTACAATCCCCATCACTGATACCACAGCCAGCTGTGGCTCGGGGCTGCCCGCGCTTCAATCCCCATCACTGACACCACAGCCAGCTGTGGCTCGGGGCTGCCCGCGCATCAATTCCCATCACTCATACCACAGCCAGCTGTGGCTCGGGGCTGCCCGCGCTACAATCCCCATCAATGATACCACAGCCAGCTGTGGCTCTGGGCTGCCCGCGCTACAATCCCCATTACTGATACCACAGCCAGCTGTGGCTCGGGGCTGCCCGCGCTACAATCCCCATCACTGATACCACAGCCAGCTGTCATGAGAGTTGTGGATATCTACCAATCGCAGAGGGCTGAAATTTTAAAATTAGTAGCTCCTGTGCACAGACATGTGAACCTCAAAGCTGTAATTTTAAATTTTTGATCAGATTTTTTAAAATTTATTAAAAACTGTTGGAAGAAATAAAATGAGTTTTTTTTCAGTTTGTTTGAAGCAAAGAAAAGTGTTACCTAAGGTAGCCATGCAACACCAGGTACCTCTGCTAGTGTTAAATAAATATTTAAAATTTAGTTTTTATAAAACATGAATTTTGTTTAAAATTTCTCAAATAATAAACATGATTTTAGTTTTAAAAATTGTGTTTTTTTCTTTGTTTTTAGCACCGTGTATTACTACCCGTTCAGGTTATCTGATAAAAATGGTCTTAGTGATAAAAATGGTCTTAGTGGTAAAAATAGTGCATTTTCAAAAATTCCAAATTCCTCAATATTAAAATTTCCCTCAAAATTCTTACATACTGTTATATAATATATTTTTGTCAAATAAAACTATAAATGAATAATTCAATTTTTAAATCAACCATATAAATAACCTAGATAAAATGAGTTGACAAAGGAAAATCTGTACGTTTACCCATCACAAGCAATCAGAGATAAAATAATATAGCAAATGAGATTTGATGTATCAATATTTTCAGCTGAAGTGAAATATATAAATTCTTTAATCTTTATATACTATCAAATAAAATATTTTCACTTAACTTCTAATGGTCATGATTGTAGATATTGGAATGTTATTTATGTAAACTATTGCAGATTAAACACAAATTTAGTTTAAAAATTCAAGAATTAGTTAAAAAAAACTTGGAATTGGCTTATTTCATGAACTTACTTGAAAATGTGTGTGTTAAGTCATATGAACTGTAGGTATATAATATTGTAAAATAAAGTTTGTGATGTACTTTGTTTTGCATGGTTTCATTTTCTGCAACTTAATAATTCTAGTTTTGTTTTTACTATTTATTCTTCAAGAGTTTCCTGCTTTTTTCATTATTTGTCCTTCAGCAGTTTCCTATCCTTTTCGAGGGTTAAAAGGGGAAAGGAAGGGGGTTGTTTTTTTAAGTGAGAGACCTATCATCGAAGAGCTAGCTGAGTTCGTCAAGTTAAGGTATGCTAAAATGGGCATGCTAAGGTATCCTAAGGAGATAGTTTCATCACCTAAAGTAAATTTATTTGTGTGAGAAACAGTCAAAGTTCAGGAGGTATCGCCAAAATAACCCCATTTCCTTATTCCTTCCCGTTCTAAAATGGCATCACCGGAGGTAGCCTTCCATCATCAGCAATAGGTAAGCTATTCTCATTTAATTGGTGTAGTCTACTGTTTCTGCTTATCGCCTTGACTATTTAATAACTAGATCAAACAATACATAAAAATAATTATTTTAAATATGAAACAAGTTTTAGAGCTTTCAAAAGGAATTTTTTACACGTTTCATGGGAAAATAGTTAACAAAAAGTAGATGTCCTTACTTACCTCAATCAGTCGAAACACCTTTGAAACATTTTTAATTTTTTCTTGATCATGTCCTCAATAATATCTCAAGTGGAAAAAGTGGATTTCACAATTGCCTAAATTATTTTTCAACACAAATAATTATTAATTATTCTTACTTATGGGTTGCTTAGCAGTTGTTAAAACTAATTTTTTCACCCTTTACTACTTCATCCGGTAGACTATCGACAAGACGACAAAGTAGCCAAAAGTAATCCCTGCAGGCTGGACCATAAGGCTCTTTGCCATCTTCTGCGGGATGATGTAAGGCCTGAAAACACAAACATATGCTATTAAAGGGGAAATGTACCAATTACAATGCTATAAATAGGGTATCATACTTTTTAAACAAAGTAATGATTTGGGTATGAAGAGATTGATTGGTGCTAAAATGAATAGTTGGATTTTGCTAAACAAAAAGTTGTATTTTGGTATAAAAAGTTGGTAAATAAAATACTTTTTTTCTCTCNACGGCTAAGTGTCTCATTCTTAAATTTAAACTATTTGCCTTTGGTCACAATATGACTGTCATAATAGCCAGATCAAACACTCATTTTAACTCTTTATCCATGGCTCTTGTTGAGGGACATAAATTTTCTAAAATGGGAACTTTGATTATAAAAATATTTTAAAAAAATGTACATAGTATGTAAAAAAAAAAAGAACAATGTCATATGCTGCTTAATACAAATATGTAATTTTTTATATGGTTAATTCTAATTAAAAACAACATAATAGACAATTAATCACATGACCTCAAAATAAATTTTAGGAAAAGATCCAACTTTGTTTTATTTCACTTGTGTAAAATCCATTTAATAAAGAACTTCAAAAATATTTATAGATTCCATTTAATGTGCTAGTAAAAGATAACATCGCATGATTTTTTGGTGTCTCTACATATATTTATGAAACACTAGCGGCGCACAAAAATTAGAACGCTGTCATAGATTCAGCAACATCAATTGTGGTTATTCCTTACAGTCTGTCAACTTATCAGTATCCTACTGCATGGCTATGCAAAAAGAATGGAAAAATGCCGGGGCACCAATGGCGATGAAAAGAAACATAAATAAGCACGAGCCGTTGTAAATCACAGGATGTTTAAAATTATACTGGTAGGTGCCACAAGTGGAAATCATGAGATAAATGGTGAAAGGGTTAAGATTAATATGCACCATAAATTAAGTTCTAAGCTTAAGAAAAGCATATAACAGGCTTTAGTAGTTTTAATTTTTTTAATGAATTAGAATATAAATAAACAACAAAAAACTAAGAGGTTAGGTCAAATTCATTACCGTATTGGCCCGAGTATAAGACGGTCTCAAATATAAGACAACCCCACCTTGGCTGACTAAAAAAAATATGGCCTCTAATGTAAGCCGACCCTTATCCTATTTTCTCCGTGGCTCAATAAGAATAAAAGAAAAATTGTGTTTAATGCAGGGTTGTTCTCTTACCTCATGTTGAAGCTCACATTTTTCAATTTACTGCATAGGCCTATTAAAGTTGTAGTAATTAATTTATAGTAGTTGAATGTTTTAATTCACAACTAATAGGTAGGTGCCACAGTATTATACATTAATTGTAAAGTACACTTTGGTCATAATTATGAATATTAATACATAGGGTAGATGTTTTGCAGCACACATTAAAAATGATGTAATTAATAGGTCTCATCAACTGAATCATCATTATCACTAGTAGTGGAGCTTTCACTTTCTTGTTCCCACTCAGAATCTTCCTCGGACACATCTCCGCCTGGGGCTTCCCAAAGCAGATCATCCTCTGACCCATCCAGTGCATTTGAAATGCAGCATTTCTTGAATCCCGCTATTATGGAATCTTGTGAGATCCGTTGCCATGATGAGAGGATCCACTCGATTAGCCGGCTTGGTGACACTCTCTTTATCTTGCCTGTAGGAGTGAGCACATGATTTCCTTCCAGCAGCCAATCATTGTATTTCTTCTTCAGGTAGTCTTTAAATGGCTTATTAACCACTACGTCCAGTACTTGAAGCTGGCTTGTCATTCCTCCTGGTGTCACAACTAAGTCAGTTTTCATTCAGTGTCAGTAAGATGACCCCGAAAAGCATCTAGTACAAGCATGCTTCTCCTACCAAGTGCAGCTCTAGGGCGCCTATTCCATACTACATTCATCCAATCTTTCATTAAATCTTCAGTCATCCACCCATTCTCTTGGACTCTTACATAAATTCCTATAGACATTTTTTCTGGTGGCGTGTTCTTCCTTTTTAGAATTACATTGGGTGGGAGTTTGGAACCATCTGCAAGACAAGCAAGCATTACGGTTACCCTTCATTTTTCATTGCCTGTGGTACGGATCATTACAGTCTTCTCCCCATTCAGGTGCGCAGTAGTGTTAGATGGCAGGTCAAAGAACAATGGTGTTTGCTCACAATTTCCAATCTGAGTCGTGAGGTAATTGTTGGCCTGTTTGAGTCTGATAATGTATCTCTGAAAAGCTAAAAGCTTATTTTCATAATAAGCAGGCAGCTGATGTCACGCACCACGGAGAAAAGAAACACTATTACTAAACAATGATTTGTGCAGCTAGTCGCTACACAGCAGCACCATCATGTTACTGAGCGCTCCAAGATCCACTTGTTTGATTGTTAACTGAGCGCTTACTAAGCGTTCCCCGCAATCAGTTCTTAGAGCGCATTCAAACGTAATGTCAGAATACCACACGGCTGCTGTACTTTTATGAACAAAATGAAAAATAATTTCGAAGTAATGTTTATGTTTACATTTTTACGCGTGAAATATTACAATAAAATAAAGATTTCAAGTTAGTATTCATGTGGAAACATGTTGTCATGAATGATTTACTAACTTTAATAAATTATATGTAATAGATGCAGCTTTTCACAAAAATTATGTTTGAAATTAATAACACAAGAAGCTATGACGTGACGATAATTTACAAGTGAAATACCTTAGTAAAATAATTTGTTATAGTTTCTTACTTTTGTGGAAACGTGTTTTGTGCCAGATTTATTAGCTTTGGTTAGAAATATGCAATACAAACGGCTTTACATAAAAAGTAAGTTGAAATTAATAACATGAGATGCTAGGTTGCAAATATAAGATGACCCCCTATTTTTTGCTTTAGATTTTTATTAAAAACTATAGTCTTATATTCGGGCGTATACGATATTTCACAAATCTGAATCTAGAATAAAATTATGAAAATAGAAAAATAATATAAACCACAAATAGCAACTGGATCTTATAATTTTTTGTTATAATTAATTAATTATAACATTTATACTAGGGATGGGCGCTCAAATTCTCACATCTTTAAGGATATTTGAGATTCGAGGTTTCAAGACACGAATTCTTATAATAATGGGTTTTTTTTTCAATTGTTTTGAGTGAAACTTGTTTAAAAGCTCTAATATTGCTTATTGATGGCTCAGTACCAATTATAATAGGATGAACTCAACAACCAGGCCCCACACCAGTAATTTAACATTTAACTAAATGTATGAATTACACAGTGAATGGATTAACCTTTTTAGTGCCACGAGCTGATCTGATCGGCTCTGCCTACTACCGTGAAAAGTGCCAGAGCCGATGAAGTCGGCTCTCCAGATTTTAGCTAGTTCTCGCTTTATCCGATAGATAGTGTCATATATCACTGGAAAGAGAACATTTCCCTCTATTATTTTATACAAGGTTGGCAACAAAAATCAACTGTAAAGAGATGTTATTGAAACTAGGAGTTTAGTACAATTACAATTACACAATCACATACTCAATGTGCTAAATGCAATGCAGATTTACATATGAACTGCTTGGAAAAACATAAGTGTGGCTCACATTCATACTGATGTGCAGTTTTGTAAATAGTTTACAAATGTAAGAGTTAAATTGTTCTGAGTTTAGAAAAATATAGTATTTAGATTTTCATGTTATGTCATGTGAATAGAAAGATTTCTTTACCAATGTAAGTAAAAGGTGTAATGACTTTATAAATTTATATAATATTTTGAGTAATATGAAATTATTCATTATAAAAGGTTTTTTGAAAAATGCATTTATTATGTGTAGTCCTAAATTTTATTCATGAGTTAAGCAACATAATAAATTTTTCTCTAAGGTAAGCAATAACGGCCCAAAAATATCTGATGTAGGATATCAAATAAAAATTTCTATAATTACTATTTATAATCATATATATTCAAAACCTTATTTTCTAGTACAAAACTAAATTCACTAAAACAAAATAATATTGAAATGTAAATTTTTTTTTAAATATGTTAGTTAGCATTAGTTTTGAAAAAAAATAAAAAATTTAGAAACTAAATAATTTTAGTTAAATTGTATTAATTTTGTATTATTATTAAAAAAAACAGTACAAACCGATTAAAATGATAGAAAAAACAAAATAATCGCTTCATAAATAAAGGTTTAGCGAATTTTCTTGCAAACCCTTACAAAAATGAGGAAATATCTGTGACATTCTTAGCACACAAAACCTAACAGACCTCTGGCGAATCCTAGAATAGGTGTGGCACTAAAAGGATTAAAAGAAAGAATGTTAACATTCCATTACTAGTTATATTTTCTCTTATTATAAAATATATGTATATTTCTTCTTATGTTCATAATTTTTTCCAAGATTCAGATTCGGATTCGAGATTCAACAGTAAATTGGAGATTCGGATTCATAAAATTATGGATTCTCTAATTCATACATTCAGAAAATGTTATATTAAGGTTCTGGGGTCTGGTTAAGTATATAATATAATTGTTTTGGGACTGAATCCCTAATAATCGCTATAAAAGCTCTAAAACAAAGTTTATTTATGTTGAAAATAAACAAACTTTTTTTAAAATATTGAATGTGATATTTTCTCTTTAGGATCCCACCCCTAGAAATAAAAAGTTTAAAACATTTCAAGTGATAGCTGAGTTGAGAGTGTACCTCTAGCTTTTGTGGTCTCATGCCTTCAGCGACACTAAGATACTGCAGTAAATGTCCCAGCATGTGGATTGTGAGACTGGAACCCTCAATCCCCCCCAGACAGAGACGATACAGTGCAGTACACACTTCCCGCCTCACAGCAGGCTCTGGGTCCTCCAGTACCAACCTCTGCAACCAAGTTGAGAAATGCGGGGCAGCAAACAGCACCTGGCGGACCTCTTCGCTCGAGTGCACCCACGATACAAGCAGTGCCATTGCATAATGTACCACCTGAACACATTAGATGTCTCTTTTATGTTTTTTAGCATCATGTCTTACTTCATCTTCAGGTTACATGCAGATTTACTATTTATGCTAATGAGTTTGGAATAAGAAGATTTGAATTTAGAGGAAGTGTACTCGCATTTGTGTGGAGGAAGAGTGGATAACCATTTTGGAAAACCACCCTGAGTACACAGGACTAGGAATCAAACCTGATATCCCTGACATCAGAAGTCTAGTCTAACACGAGAGTGACACCTTAGACCATGTTGCCACCAAAACAAGTCTCCTTTACGTTAATTATTCTTTTACATGTTACTATTTATATGTCCCATAATTCTTTACAAATTTATTTTCATTTGGATCTGTATCTTTTTCTTTTTTTTTGCTTAATTTTTAATAAATTTCTATTGAATGTTGTACAGTTAACACTCACTTCTGATGATTTATTAATGATAGAATGAAACCTAAGTCGAAGGATTGGTGATAATGATTCATTTTTTTAAGGGGAAGCTGTATAGCATAATGTTATGAAACGTTCAAGATGAATCTGAGGGTGCTATAGTTATTTAAGCTGTTCAGGAACTGTAGTAAATTTGTTTCAGAATCTGTCCAAATCATGAAATTGTCATCAATAAATCTCATCCAGCAGAGTGGTTTTAAGGTTTTGAATTTCAAAAAATTGGTCTCTAGTTTTGCCATGAAGAGGATAGCATGGGAGGGGACCTTACGTGTACCCATTGCTGTTCAGATTTGAAGGTACTGTCTGTCCAGGAAGTGGACATTTTTCTTTTCAAGTATGAGGCGAGCAGATTCTACTTCAGAGGCAGTGAGTGGATGGCAGTGCTCCAAGAATTACATTCAAACACTCCCCTTAATATTTGAAATATTCTGGTTCACCCTAAATTGCCCAACCCAGCCACAAACAACAAATAACATCTGGGTAGAGGTTCCTACCCTTGCAACAAACCGAGATGCAGCACCCACAAAATTCACCAACCTTCCACAACATTCAACAGCAGACTCACACAAATTGAATACCCCGTGAAAGGCCACTATGACTGCTTCACAGAAAATCTTTTATATCAACTACAATGCAACCATAGGTACACTCAAGACAACCAATGAATGGTCACCGTTTGACACCAAACACAAAGAGTCTAACAAACCGTTAGCACTTCATGTCCATAAACATAATATAGATTTTGACTCGTGCTATTGTACTAGAGCTATACGAACCCTCCCCAATAGTTTCAATGCTTCCCAGCTTTGTAGGTGGGAACTTGCTCACCAAACCCAAGCATCCCCGGTTTCAACCTTATATAACCTTATCTCCTAGTTTTGCAAGTTGGCCTACTCACACCATTCAGTAATTTCTATAAAAATAATAGCAGATAATTAAATTAAATTAGATTAAATATATAAATCCATCTACCAAGGGTAAAAAGACAAGTTTGTACAGGCAACTGCTGAATCTAAGCCTAAACTGTTTTATGAATCACAAAAGGGGCAACAACAGGATCTAAGTGACCGTGATCAACCTCTAGCCATGCTGCCATAGTCCAGTTTGTGTTTACTCTCTTGTGGCGAAGAATGGGACCGATGTACCCCAAAAATTACATAATTATGTGTTTTGTTGTATTTTTAACTGTGAACTTTGAGGCCTAGAGTTTTCAGGTTAAGTGTGTAGAACTGCTCATCTATCCTACATTAAATGTTTGATCTAATACAGGCATTTGCCATCATTTTTCTTTTGTTTATAAAATGTTTAGTAGCCCACTATTTTTAAGAAAAACTTCTTTTCATTTTCAAATATTGTTTGAGTGCTAATTAATTCTCAGACCTGAGCTCTGCCCCAAAAACCAGTCTTGAAGTGATTTGGGTCTCGGGGTAAAGACGCTTCATGGAGGATGCTAGTCAGTCGAGGCATTGCTGTCTCTACCTTCATCATCTGCAGCATCGCCTGGAAAATCACACAATGTCAAACAAACATTGATAGTAACCAGGGATGTGCTAGTAGGCATTTTGGCCCTTCAAGTACAATTTGAATCAAGTTTTAGCAGAGTTCGAGAAATATAACACCGTAATTGTTAGAGGCCTGCAAAGACAATTTTAGCATTCCCCCAGATGTCACCAATGATAAATTTTTCAACCATACCAGGTATCTAACCTGGGACCCTTAACTTAATAGAGAGACACACTACCGACTGAGCTAAGGTGTCGGACTCTTATTTATATCAGTTTAACTTCAAATATTATTTAAAAATATTTTACTGCACAAATGTTTGTAATATTTCATTCTAAGCTAATAAATCAAGTTAGTATCAAAACATCCAAATAAATTCTTACAGATTTTTCATATGAATATTAATTTGTAATGTAAATAGCAACTCAGAATGGTAACAGGGGAAGTAAATGAGTATTTTAATTGCTAATATTTTTATTCGTAATCGTCGAGGTCAGAATTTGATTAAAAAGAGAAGTTGATATTTTTTGAAACCAAGTCTAAGTTCACAAAATTTAATACACTCATAATATTTGTACAAGTATTACAAATTAAATATATGTACTGGAGTAATGCATAAACAATAAATACATACTATTTTAAGAATGATAATTTGTTTGTTAAAAAAGCTCTAAAATACATTTCATAATTCTTAACTAAATTGAATATAAGTTTACAGGTTTTATATATATATATATGTATATATTTTATTTTTTTTCCAATCAGGCGAAAGCAAGGAGTGTGGGACTGGAGACTGTTTTTTTATGAAATAATATTTTTAAATTGAATTAATTCAATTAAACTAAGAATATTTGATTTTTTGAAAACTTTTGAATCAATTTTAAGGTTCTTGAATATCTGTCAAGGATGTCACAGAAGTTAATGACAACTTTTTTTCTTCCTTTAAAAATTTTTTCATCTAATGCCACTCTGCTCAAGAGTCATGACATATCCAAGAAGTGATGATATCATGTGAAGAAAATTAAATTCTATCTTTTTATTGAAGCAATATTTGATTTGACCAAAAAAATGTTTTGCTATAAAACTGTAAAAATACTTGCCTTTTCTCGTGTTCCATACATACCCCACCTTAAACAACTACTAAAATCTCTACTCTATCTTCAATTTTTGAGTTCTTGCAAACCCCTAACAATAATAAATTTTAGAACAAAATGAAATTGACACTAGAAGCCACATAGTTTAAAGAGTTTATTTTTTAATAGACTTGATTTCTAGTGTTTGGAAGGTTTAGGTTTGCACCGCGGCCAGTTGAACAAGAATGGAGTTACATATGTGATTTTTCGCAATTTTTTTTTCTATTTTCCTTCCCTGATAATGCAGGTGCAATTCCTTATAGCTACATTTATTTTATCCCTACTCCTTAAATAAGGTTGAAAGTGGCCTTTATGTGGAAATTAATTATTTATGCCTGGCCTCTTCAATTATTATTATTATTATTTCGGAGAGACACTTAAGACCAAAAAGCAAACCTTCAGGTAAGCTTTCATGGATAAGCAAGAATAAAAACTTCCCCTGTTGAAAGTAGTGAACAAACCTCATTAAGTCTAGGCACAAACAGTTTATCTGAGCTGCCTTTGCGTAAACGCTGTGCCCGCTTGTTACCAGCCCCATCTGGCGAGTCTTGGAGTGCCTCCGAATCTTCTGACGTGACTCCCAACTGGTAGAGCAACTTCAAGAGACAAGCCAAGCAGTCCTGCTGCCACTCGCTACCGTCACCCCCTGAGCGTTGTAGCACACCTGACGACAACACCAAGATCATGGGATATACATGACATAAACTGCCTCAAAAATAACACAAGTGAATATTTATATGTATGAAATAAACTGTATGAAGCAAAAACAACTTATAATAAATAAAATGATAGATTAGTAGGAAAATGATAGAGCACAAATGAAAGTAAAAACATATTTGTACCCTCTTCAATATTTCAATACTATTAGAAGACGCTTTTATTACTACTTCCAGAGGAAGATAACATAATAGTAACGAAATATTTAAGTATGTGTAAATATGTGTTAGTGTTTTTTAATTTTATTTGTGCTCTAGTGTTCTCCTACTATTCTGTCATTTTATTTATTACAAATAATTGAATATTTAAATCTGGGTCCACCATCTTAGCTCAGTCAGTAGCATGTCTTCGTACTGAGCTATGGGTATTGGGTGTGATTCCCGGCATGGCAAAAAAATTCATCACAGGTGAAATGTGAGTTTTCCCTTTCACAGTGAAGAATTAACGGCCTGGAGGCTGGGTGTTGTGTCTGTTCTAGATTATAAGCTGTGTGCTGATATAATTAAATGGTTCATAAAATGCATGTTTCATGTCTTAAATTAAAAAAATATATATACATAGATTGA
Organism: Timema bartmani; assembly: GCA_902151455.1. Lineage (NCBI taxonomy): Eukaryota > Metazoa > Arthropoda > Insecta > Phasmatodea > Timematidae > Timema > Timema bartmani. The sequence goes on from CABFWB010002495.1 coordinate 105,265, forward strand.
ATAAGAAACAGTTTATACAGCAAAAATTTATGCAATCTGAGTACAAATTTATTCTTCATAGTTTTTAATTTGCAATTGAGAATATGTGGACAATGGTGTCAGTCTCCTCAGTCTAGTTTGTCAGACAGTTAGATCAGGGTTCATATCTTGGTTGGGAGTAATGAGGTTTTAATTGTATTCCCTCTCTCGCTCCATCTAAAAGAAGATACACATCCTCTTCTTTAATCTCTTGGTGTGTTTTTCCCCCACTTATTTGAGGTATTTAATGTGGATTTTCTGAACCGACTAATTATATCGGCACATGAGAATTTCTATGAGCAAGAGCAAAATGGCCTATCAATTTTTCCGGGAAAAATATTTTCACATACATTCCAAGGTTCTTTTACATCGCAATCGACAGAGGACCGGCGGCTTTAATTCCCCTCTAAAGGAAGTTGTGCTATGGATATTTATCCCTCAAGAAAAATTCATCAACGATGGCTGGGTCTGAACCCACGAGAATTGGGTCCCAAGGCAAGCACTTTACCCCAAGACTACCAAGGTCAACATCTTAGTGCAAAAATCTAGATAGCCTGGATGGGTGTTAAGATGATGAACATTCACTAACACACACACACACACACAAAGAGGTCCTACCAACATTATAGCTAAAAGTTTAATATGAATAAAGAGTCGATGTTATCTTACCTGACATGTAAATGTCGAAGATATGTCTGAGCCCTCCATGTTGAACAAATATGTGACTCCAGGTGCTATTCTCCATTTGTTTAATGGGGCTGTCTCCAATGCCAGGGTTAATCTGGCAAAGACAATAATAGAGCTTTAAAATTCATTGTATAATGTTTTATAAATAAAATTATATAATAGTGGGAAAATAATAGAGCACAAATTAAAGTAAAAACACTAACACATATTTACACACACTTCAATATTTCAATGATATTATAGCATCTTCCTCAAGAATTAGTAGTAGTAAAACTACACAGGATGTATTAATATATTTTTGATGGTATTCTCATAGTATTTTATTTAGGGATAGACAGGAATGACTTTTTTTTTATCTCGGGACAGGAACAGGAAGGGAAATGAGTCAAAATATCGGGATTCGAGATGGGAACAGGAAATTTTAAAATTACGCTTTATAATAATCTTAGATTAAAAAAAAATATTGATTTCCAAACTAATATGGTAAGACTTGTTAAAGTTATAATATTATTAAAACCCACTTCAGTGGCTGCATGGTCTAAGGCATCACTCTCACAATAGACTAGACTGCCGATGACAGGGATATTTAGTTTAATCTTGGCCGGTTGTACTAAGGGTGGTTTTCCCTAAATCTTTCAAGCTCTTTCACTTACTGAACCCAACATATTTGTCTCTACAAAGAAGAAGACAGTGATGAGTCGGCGATAACTGCTAGAACACTAGCAGGCATCCTTTGTTTTGTTTCCTAGAGCACTATGTTTTGTTTCCTAGAGCACTATGTTTTGTTTCCTAGAGCACT
>CABFWB010002496.1:0-41616 GCA_902151455.1 Timema bartmani
ATCTTCCGCTAGGGGCAATTATTTCTCCAAGTGACAGCCAGATGCTATAAGCGTCCAAGAACATAAAAATAAATTAATATGATAGTTCCGAAATAAACCACTCTCTAGAGCAGATAGCGTTAAAATTACCTACCAACAAAATTAATAAACATGGTGGGTTGGCAGTTTATGAATAAAATAAAGAAAAATGATTTAATATAGTGAAATAAAGGTAAGTAGATTATATGTATAGCATATATTTTAATTGTAAATGAATAAATAATGAATGTTCAAAACTTTAGGAGTTTTGAATGAAATTTAAACCAAATAAACAGTAAAATTGTCAACGATATTATATATTTGAAGAGTTTAGTCAACTGATTATTAGATTTCTATTATAAGTAATTCTTTTAACCAAAAATAACATCACAATGTTATGTTGTGCTCGACATTACTTTCTTTATTTTTCATTAAGTTTATAAACATATTTTTATATCTTACTTTGCCACCGCTTAATACGGAAGAGCTTATTAAACCATAAAAAGGCATTTAAAAATTCATTGTTGAACAATTAATACACACAACAATTATTTTCAAATCATGTTGAATCCAGTCCATTGTACCATGACCTATATATTTGGATAGGTTTATTTAGTATTTTGAATATATTTCTAAGCAATCGTCAATGTACTTACCAAATGATAAATAGAAATACAAAGGGCTAGTTTGCCACGAAATACGACCATTGTTCAATGTTATATGAGACCACATGTTTTCAAGAGTTTTAACTTGCGGTAATATACGTTAAGTGAGGTAAGGAAGACAGTGCATGTAAAAAACACATCAATTTCGCAATCGTATTTTTTTTAATAATAACGTGTTGTTGTACCTTTTAGTAAATTTCTTTCTTTCTGTGACATTAAAATTATCTAACCTAATGGCACGCTTTTTAAAAGTCTATCTTTCTCAGAAATTATGTCGGAATAGTTAAATGCTAGTAAACCCTAACGTGATAGGAACACAAGTCAAGAAAAATAGTATTATATTTTGTATTGGAACAAACCGGCTTCAGTGCAACCGTTCTGTCCCACCGCAGAGGTTTCATACGCCCTAGGCGAGATATAAAACTTGCGCCACAGATATGATCTGTAAACCACAAATAAAGCGTAAATTAACCACGCCCCATGAGTGACGCAAAATAAAATTAATAAGAAGGTGCCAAAATTCCGATAAAATAAAGATAAAAATATATAAAAAAAGAGTCGAAATCTTCTTTTCTCTTTATATTTTTGGAAGCTTTTAATTAATATATTCTAAATAACTTATAAAGTATAATATTTAGATGTTATTTGTATATTTAGAAATAATTACTAGCTTATTTCATTTAAATTGTTGTATTTTTTAGAACTAATTAAATTACATTATTTTGGAATGCACTCCTAAGAATTTTACGCCCTAGGAGATTGCCTAGGTTTACATGATGCATCGGTTCCCAACGTGGGGTGCGTGTACCCAGAGTGCATCGTCTTGGACCCAAGCCATTTGGGGATATGTGAGAAAATTTGAATCATGGTGGAAAAATATACATATATTACCAGTTTTACAAGATAAGAGACAAGTCAAAAGTTGTGAAATTAATTCAATGCTATGGCAAGGGATGGTGAAGTTGTTTCTCTTCAATATTTGACCTTTAGAAAATGATTTCCATTTCAAAACATAACAAAGTTTTTATAAATATTAATACATTTATACTGTATTAAATGTGTTAATTTTTATTTTAACGTTTGATCTTCGAATGAAAAAAATAAATTTACTGTTGTCTCAACTCATTATTAGATTGGACTTTAGTCACATTATTAGCACATTTATTTCTGTTGAAATAAATCTGAAATAGCAGCTACTATATTAATTAAATATTTTGCTAATGTTAATAGTACAATTAATAGAAATAGATTGCCAAGAGGTAGGGAAGTGGAAAAAGTTTGGGTACTAATAGCCTGACCTCTTAATCACATTCCCTAGTAAAGTACAGAGCGGCTTGAATGTATTAATTACCCAGCCTATCACCTATACACTCTTCCTGAAATGCATTGTTATATTGGAGATATTTAACGTGCACTTTCTGAACCAGCTGATTATAATATCAACGCATGACTTATAAAAATAACTTAAACATAGAAAATACACAAATATCCATTCCCCGGTTGTTAATTTTAAGTCTGATGTAAAGTGTAAAAACTCAAACACTATGACCCCAAGATGTGATCACCTACGCGTTAACGTCGGAAGTGATGTGTCGAATAGTCACTTGAGTATTCATCACACTTATATGACACTACAATGTAAATTGTAAAAGGTTAGTCTAGGATGGTTTGAATGAATGGCCGAACGTTTACTACAATTATTATTGTGTTTACTAAGGACGTTGCTTTGGTTACCTGTGATGTCACAGCAGCTTAGATGGATTTCTCATGTTAATGAATTTACGTTTCATTCAAATGTCGTAACCATGTCATAGCCACTGTCATAACCACATCATAACCACTGTCGTACCAAGGCATAGCCACTGTCATAACCAAGGAAAAGCCACTGTCATAACCAAGGCATAGCCACTGTCATAACCAAGGCATAGCCACTGTCTTATCCAAGCTATATTCACTGTTGTAACCATGCTGTAGCCACTTTCGTAACCATATTAATACCACTGTAACCATGTCATTAGAATTTTAGTAACCATGTCATGACTACTGTCGTATTAATATAATACTCACTGTTGTAATTATGTCATAATCACTGTAGTAGCCAAGCCATAGCCACTGTCGTAATCATTCCATAGCCACTGTCGTAACCTTATCATAACCACTGTCATAACCATGTTATAGCCACTGTAGTAACCATGCTACAACAACTGTCATAATCATGTTACTACAAAAGTCGTAACCATTCCATAACCACCGTCGTAATCATGTTGTAGCCACTGTCGTAACTATGCCATAGCCACTGTCTTAATCATTTCATAACCACTGTCGTAACCATGTTATAACCACTACATTAACCATGTCATTGCCACTGTCATAACCATGCCATAGCCACTGTCATAACCATGCCATAGCCACTGTCTTAACCACTGTCATAACCACTGTAATTACCATTGTCATAATCATGTCGTAACCATATCATAAACACTGTCGTAACTATGTTTCTCAAGACACACCGTATGTGAACTCGCATCACTGTTAAAGGAGAAACCTAAATTCTAGCAACAATAACAGGTGGGTTGGGCATAGTCAATTCGACAAGAAGGAATTGTAAACAGGGGAATTGGGCACAGTCATTTCGACAAGAAAGAGTTGTAAACAGGTGGATTGGAAACAGTAAATTTGACAAGAAGAATTTGTAAAAGGTGGATTAAGCACAGTCTATTCGACAAGAAGGAATTGTTAACAGGTGGATTGGACACTTCACAGTATATTATTAATTAGAAATGAATACAATAAACCACCAATATATTACAGTTCAGTATAAGCAATCCAGCAAAACGATAGTTACTGCGTAAAGTATGACCATAGTAATACTAATTTTAAAGGAAAGGGAGAACAAGGTCAGGTTAGGTTGGGCTAGGTTAGACTAGAATAGCATTGCTCAATCCACCTGGGGTGGTAAATCGGGAAATGTTGTTGGTATCGTGGGATCCACTGGTTTGGATATGATGCCATACGGATTAGACCAAAGAAAGTATACAAAAGATAAACATTTGAAAATAGTGTGCCGAGCTTGTAGACATTAGTTCACACAGTTATGTGGCTTGTCACTTTTCAAAAAAAATCAGCTACGCGTCATGAACTACGGTGGAGTTTGTACTCCCCTTGACCTCGATGGGACTGGGAGTCTATTCTGAGATCATCGCTAATAAGCTTCATCTAATTCGAATGGGGTAGTTAACCACTACAAAAAAAAAGTAATGTTGATACTACATATGTTTCGTATCACCTCTCTCTTTCTCTGCTCATTAAGCATGCGCTTATCCCCCCTGAAGCCCGCACTGGTCAGCGCTGTAGCCCTGAGACATGATTGGTTTAACCCTGTTTTCCCCTTCTTTGTTTGGTCTCAATCGGGGAGTTTATTTAATATGTTGTACGAACAGAATTAAAGACAGAACGTTTTTACAACTTACTGCTAGTCGGGTGATTAACTGTTATTTTCTACGTCCAAATTACAGCTACCCAACAGAGCCGAACCAGGACGCTATGGAGTCATTCGGAGTCACCACTTGGGTTCGCCGGAGGTAGTGGCCCACCGCACCTAGATCATCAACACCAATTCGTCAACCTTTGGTGCACTTCAAGTACACACTCTATCCTATCGCCGGGACGAGAATGATGAAGTCCACGTAGGAATGATTGTCAAGTTCTAGTCATAGAATGTGCTGACTATTTTGTTATCTTTTTGTCAAGCCTTAGTCTACGTTCGGTTTGTATAGGTGTACGCCTGGCGTTGTATCAAATATAAAACAAAATTGAATTTATATTGTGGTCAGCTATGGTTAGGATTATTGTCAGGCCTGCGTATTTGCAGTTTGTGGCGCGTTTGTTCCCCACTGAGCCGATCGCCAGTGTTGTAGGTGTTTATTTATTGAAGGCTTAGTTTATTTGGTTTGCCTACTGATGCTACATGAGTCAGCTAGGACTGGTTAGTTCCGTGATATTATACCGTATCATGGAAACATATTTTACTTGTATAACACTTCATAATATGCGGCTAATCCGCTCTTTTGAGTATTGTTTGGTTGCATTAAGGTGTATTAATTGTTTTTAATAAGACTAACCTGCTCATTAGAGTTTTATTTATAATGTGGCTATTCTTTATGTATGATTGCGGGTGGAACGTCAGCACACAGTAGTCGGTAGTTCTTGTTTGTATTTAATGACCTAATTGGGTCTATAGGCCCTCTTGATGGTGTCCTTTGTTCTATTTTGTTAGGTCATCTCCTTTTGACTATATATGGGATGGCTAATCCGTGCGAGGCCTTTGCACCTCACGAGCTAGTCTGTATTTGTTACCGTTTAGACGGCTTCCTTAAGGGTGTTACATGGGGGAGCACTGAAAGCGTTGCAGCTGTTTCGAAATTCTGGATTATTTACGAAGTGGTTTGATATTTCTTAAAATGGTTTTCAACAACATTTAGACTTAAGTTTTGACCAGTTAAAAAGTTTACACTTTAAATTTAAAGTTTTAAAAAAATGTTTGTTAGCTTATACATAAAACCTTTTAAAAAAATCCTGCATTTGCTTCAAATTTTATGTTGTGACCCTATCAAAAAATGACTTTATTTGATAGAGAACGGCTAGTTCTAGGTCTCTATCGTTTTACTTTAATCTCAGTAGTACAAATATTGGCGTAAAGCGTAGTTGATTTTTTTCTAAAAAATTTAAACTTAAAATTTAAACTTTATAGCTAGATAGGGACTTGTTGATAACTTTCGCCTACAGTTTGGTGAAAACCATATTTAAAAATATAAAACTACTTCTTCAAAAATGCGGGATTTCCAAACGAGTAAAACGCCCTCCCCATGTAACAGCCTTAAGCCTAGTGCTTGTTAATGTTAGACTTTATAATTATACCTTTATGTTAAGATTTGATCGTGTCCGAGGTTATGGTCTACGATGGCTGTAGCTGCGATGCCTTAATTGGGGCTTGTTATCCCCAAATTAGTGGGACGTGGTTAGCACCTCCTTATTGTGGCCTTGACGTTTACGCCGTATATGTTCCCTTATAAAAGTGGATATAATTACTTATTTATTAATAGCTTCAGTCCCTATGCTTTTTATGTGTCCAAAAGAACTATGAGCAGCATGAGTTAATGCGCATGCCTAAGGGCACACCCTTAGTATTTCACACAGGCTGTGGTTTTGTCCTTTTCCTAAGTAAGCTCTCAGATCTTACGGAAATACTCCTGTTGACTGGTTATTTACTGGTTATTTCAATGTAGGCAAGAAGGTGTCATGATTTATTCGTCAATTATTGAACTACTAGATGCTGATCGCAGAGTGTAGGTAATCAAAGGTATTGATCGTTATCTCATAAAGCTCTACTTAAAGGACTCTTTAAACTGGCAATTATGTTTGTAGCCTGTTATATAATATCTAATTATTCTCTAATTTAAATACATTGATTCCCTACTAAACTTAATATACAGGACAACGGAAACCTAATGAACAATTCATATGTGTATTCATGTACTATCATTTTGTGACTATTCAATAAAATATTTTTACTATTGTATTTCTTCCTTTGTATATATGCAACCCTCTCTAAGCCATTAGGGCGGGCTCAGTAGCTAACTGTGAAATTAACTAAATCTTTTTTTGGTGAAACTGTAATAACAATAATAATAATAATAATAATAATAATAATAATGGCGTGTCTAGGATACATCACTTTGTAGTTTTGTTTACCGAATTACTAACCAGTACTCATGTAACGTTGCCCAGGGGAAGCCTGAAGGTACTATTAGTACATTATTTCATTGGAGGCTTTTTCCATGTCCCGATAAGATAAGAGGATGATGGTAGAAAATATGATGGTGTAAAGCCAGTGAAGATTTTAACCCATATAAACCTAATTAGCCAACCTCTACTGAACACATAAATTATTCCTCTTTTGAAAATATTCCCACAGTACAAACTGGGAATTGAACCTGAAACTTCTTGGTAATCAGCCATTGGCTCTGACCACTAAACCATGTGACCGGTGAGACGAAACTGTAATATCTTATTTTTCTTTTTCTTATGTCTAAACCAAGGAACTAATGTCTCGGTTGAAATATAACAAGTTAAGGGTATCGTTTTCGATTCCTGGCATGGCCGGATTATTTATCATTGGCTAAATGTCAGTTTACTCTTTCATAGTTTGAATTCACGGCTGAGGCCTGCATGTTGCGTGTGTTTTAGATTTAGAGTTAATTAATAGGTCGTGTGCTGATATAAACAGTTGGTTCAGAAATTGCACGTTAAATACCTCAAATAAATTAATACACATATAAAATATACAGTAGCACCAACAATCAATGTAGTTCCAAAAGAATAATTAAAATCCACCAAAATAAAAATTGATTTTTAAAGTCTAAATACACTTTTATTTGTGAAATGGGGATGTGTTGTATTTAGGATATAAATTTGAGCAAAAGGTAGGTAATGAGTTACAATTGAAATGGTATGGTGGGAAGGATGTAGCTGTGTTTCTTATTTGTTGTAATTCGTGTTAATCTCACTAAACAGGATATTAATAGGTACTTTTTCCGATTTTACATTTCTTTTGGAATATTTTATTAACTTAAAAGAGGTTACAGAAGTGATTACATTTATAAAACTCCTGTAGGCAACTAGCTGACTTTGGCACTAAAGTTAAATAGCAAATACAGTCCAATTTTCATAGGGAAAACCTTATTTGATAATAAGAACATTTAATTGATCTACTATTCCGTTATTATACGCCAGGTCCAAGAAATGCAGTCATATAAAAGAACACCAATAAAATGGTAAAATTGTATCAATTTTTGTCACAAAACCATTTGTTTGTAGTTTAAAAAATAATCCCTTCCTATGAAAATTCGACTTTATATACTTAGTAGTATTTTCGAAGGAGTTATAGGGTTGGAGTTCAAACCCTCTAGATACGACTCTGGCCTANGAGGGAGCTTAAAACTTGTAGGTACGACACGGAAATACCCGTGCAGGTGGGCAAGTAGTATCTAAATGTCTCGCTCATTTAATTTGATTTGCCAAAGACGGTGAGGTCGAGTTTTTTTATTTTGGCTGAGAGTGATGGGGAGATTTGTTTTCAGTTTATGGTTTCTCAAACATTATCCCCACGCAAATACGGATATAATTATATTTCCTTTAAACGATATCTACCCAATCCTTACCATATTATCATAATTAATGTACAGTACTTGCGTATAACCACAATGAATATTAAAACAAGGTGAAAACAATTAGTGTTAGTAATTAAACTAAAAGTAAGTTCAACCAAATTATAACACTGTAACTATAGTACCAAACTTCACATCCAATTGTTGTGTACGTTTATTTGTATTATTATTGCTACACCATTTCCTCCATGTGTTGTTGTTCCCTTGTTACACATGTTGTTAGTAGCTGCTGACAAGAATGCTGGTCACACGGGCGGACCCAGGAGAACATCATTGTAAGATTCAAGATGAGTCCATTGTTGATTAGGTCCAGCTGAGGTAAATTTCCCAACATGTCCGAGACGTCATTTGTTTGAGTCTCATGTCTATTTCTATGGGTTGTTTTTCATCCCGAGATATTTATTTTTTTGTTTTTTTTAAACACATATGATGGTTCTGAACCTAGAGTATTGTTTTCATTTTAATATGAGCTAACCCATTTTTCCTTCCCTTCTATTTATTTATTACTCCTATTATAATGTAACTGGACTTAAAGTAAATATAGTAAATTCCTTGTAACATTTAACTGTATAGTATTTAATTTTTCTACAAAACTTAGAAAGCTCTGAAACATGAGTTGCCAAACTCTTTGATCTTGGGATCTACACCGTAGAAGGAAAATACTTTACGATCTAGTACAAAACCATAGGCTCTTATTGTTTGTTTCATTGGTGACGAATTAATAACCCATTTGAATGTTGTTGCATACGAGAACTTATACTCCCTTAACACACTTAGACCTAGATTTTTTTTTATCAAAATACATAAAACATGATTTCCTTGAAAAAAGTATTTTCTCATTAAACACTTAACCTTGAAGTTGATGCATGATGATACCTCATAATCTTAGAATAATTTGTTGGATGAGAGTTTTAAACAATCAACCAGACGATCGACCAAACAAGCTTCCGCAATCAACCGATAAATCGTGATCGACTGTTAAACACCTCTGCTATAGAAGATACTTACGGTATAATTCATAACTTTGGTAATCGCGTGCAGAGTCCGATCAAGGCTAAACCAAGAAATTAATTTTGGGGTTTGTTCTACATGCAGTTATTCGTAGTGAAGTCCCTTAAACTAGAGAAACTAGGTTTTTTTGTTTACATTTTATTTATCACAAAAGAATTTATTTATTTCTTAAACAAAATTGGGTTTGTATGTGCAATTTATTTTATAAGATTCCATTTGTCTACTAGCCGAGGCAATGAGGATAAATTAAAAAAATAATAATTATAATAAATTTAAAACGTGCTTTACTCTCCATTTTTGATACAGCAATGAATTCATAACATGATGAGAAAAGAAAAAAAATATTCAGGATTTCAATCAGCAAACAATATATTAATAATAGTTTAGTTTTATGAACACAGAAGTGGCAAAATAAGTATTTTTAACTCTCTCTTAAGGTATTGGCGGATTTGAAAATTTTGCGTCCCTAGGCAGTTATAATACGCTTCCCCCCTTCCAATCTTTTTGTCAAGGTCAAAAATCTTTATATTCCGTTCAGAAATCTTACGAGTTTATAGAAAGAGAGAGAAAGTCTGTGCGGTGCGCCGTACCATTTATTTTATTTTGGCTGAGTGTGATGGGGACATTTGTTTTCAGTTTATGGTTTTTCAAACTCTCTCCCCAAGCAATTACGGGTATAATTATATTTCCTTTAAACGATATCGACCCAATCCTTACCATATTATCTTAATTAATGTACAGTACATGCGTATAACCACAATGAATATTAAGACAAGGTGAAAACAATTAGTGTTAGTAATTAAATTAAAAGTAAGTTCAACCAAATTACGGCACTGTTGTGTGATTGACGATTCTAAAAGATTAGAAACCAAAAAGGCTGGTGTAACATTCACATGGACTTATATTACCAAATTTCACATCCAATTGCTGTGTACGTATATTTGTATTATTATTGTTACACCATTTCCTCCATGTGTTGTTGTTCCCTTGTCACACATGTTGTTAGTAGCTGCTGGCAAGAATGCTGGTGTGACTTTCACCATTTTTATCCTATACCTTCCATTTGTGTTTTAAAATGCTCCCTATAGTGATAATATTATTTTGCATTTAACTAAACGTTAACCTCTTAAACCGAGATTAGATAATAGAAGTAGCTAATAATAGCTGGGACACTCAAGTATTCTTATGAAATAAAAGATATGTGTGGCGGCCAATTTGAACGAGAAATATGCACTCTCTCTTTTTATGGGGCCACTAATTAGGTTCGTTTTTAATCACTTTCTATGCTATTAAGATTGTCTTGATGGAAAACTGATGTACACTATACAACAATTATTGTTGAGTTTCTTGTTTTGAAATAAATACATACGAGAAAGTACTTAAGGTGGGGAGGAAAAGGACGCGAGAAGTTTTCATAACAAATCATTTTTTTAATCAAACTGAATAGAATAATTTTCCATCGGATGGTAATGTTAGTAAATGCACCCGCAATAGCTTAGAGAAGTAATGGTAAGATCACATAGATAAATCACAAGTAGAAAACTACACCTTTACCCCCGACCGGGATTTGAACCTCGATCTTACTCGAAAGCCAAATAAACTGTGAGATTGACGCCTTAAGCCATGTGATTATGGGCGGTGGTGGATTGGGTCATTTTTATGGGAGAGATTGTTGGATTGGGCACAGTCGATTCGACAAGAAGGAATTGTAAACGGTGGATTGGGCACAGTAAATTCGAAAAGAAGGAATTGAAAACGGTGGATTGGGCACAGTCAATTTGACAAGAAGGAATTGTAAATGGTGGATTGGGCACAGTCAGATCGACAAGAAGGAATTGTAAATGGTGGATTGGGCACAGTCGAGTCGACAAGAAGGAATTGTAAAAGGTGGATTGAGCACAGTCGATTTGACAAGTAGGAATTGTAAACGTTGGATTGGGCACAGTCGATTCAACAAGAAGGAATTGTAAACGGTGGATTGGGCACCGTCAATTCAACAAGAAGGAATTGTAAATGGTGGATTGGGCACAATGGATTCGACAAGAAGGAATTGTAAAAGGTGGATTGGGCACAGTGGATTCGATAAGAAGGAATTGTAAACGGTGGATTGGATAAGTTGATTCGACAAGAAGGAATTATAAACGGTGGATTGGGGACAGTCGATTTGACAAGAAGGAATTATAAACGGTGGATTGGGGACAGTGGATTCGACAAGAAGGAATTGTAAACGGTGGATTGGGCACAGTCAATTCGACAAAAAGGAATTGTAAAGGTGATTTGGGCACAGTCGATTTGACAAGAAGGAATTATAAACGGTGGATTGGGGACAGTGGATTCGACAAGAAGGAATTGTAAATGGTGGATTGGGCACAGTCAATTCGACGAAAAGGAATTGCAAATGGTGGATTGGATACAGTTGATTCGACAAGAAGGAATTATAAACGGTGGATTGGGGACAGTCGATTTGACAAGAAGGAATTATAAACGGTGGATTGGGCACAGTCGAGTCGACAAGAAGGAATTGTAAAAGGAAGATTGGATCCTTCTCAGTATATTATTAATTGTAAATGAATACAATAAATTGCTAGCATACCACAATTTACTATAAATCCATCCAACAAAACGTTGGCTACTGCGTAAATTATGTCCGAGGTAAAATTAATTCTAAGGGAAAGGGAGAACAAAGTTAGGTCAGGTTAGGCTGGGCTAGGTTAGGCTAGGCTAGCATTGCTCAATCCACTTTGGGTGAGAAATAAGGAACTATTGGTGGTATACTGGGATCGACTGTTTTGGATATGTTCCCATTCGGATTAGACCAAAGAAAGTGTACAAAGGATCAACACTTGAAAATAGCTAGCTCTGAAATTACCTAAAAAAAATTAAGTGTAGTAATAACCAAAATTGCGTGTCTAGGCTGGATTACTTTGTAGTTTTGTTTGCCGAAATACTAACCAGTACTAATGTACCGTTGCCCAGGAGACACCCGAACCTCATCTTACATATTTGCCGTGGAGGCTCTTTCCATGTCCCGATAAAATAAGAGGATGATGCTAGTGAATATGACTGACGGTGTAAAGCCAATGAATATCTTAACCTAACTCATACCTAATCATCCAAACCCTGGTCAACATATGAATTATTCATCTTTTGAAAATAATCCCCCAGTATCAACCGGGTATTGAACCCGGGATCTCTTGTTGAATAGCCATATGCTCTGACCACTATACCATGAGACCAGTCAGACGATAATGTAATATCGTATTTTTCCTTTACTTATGTCTAAACCCACGAACTAATGTCTCAGTTGAACTATAACAAGTTAAGGGTCCCAGGTTCGATTCCTGGCATGGCCAAAATATTCATAATTGGTGAAATGTGGGTTTACCCTTTCATAGTGATGAATAAACGGCCAACCAGCCCCGTGGTGTAGAGGTCAGTGCACCTGGCTACGAGACTAGGTGTATTGGGTTCGATTATCAACTGATACCTTGGGTATTTTCCCTGTAGGGGAATAAGCCCACTGGTCACAATGGTTTGGTTAGTTAAGCTTACGTTAGGTTAAGACTCATCCAGGCTCCACACCATCATAATAACTATCATCTCATTACGTGTACGACGTGTGGACAATATCCTATGGTGCACCCTGGACAGCGCTCTATGCTAACAGAGTGACTAATAGTCTATACACAAGGTGACCTAACGTGAATGTCAAAAGTCCTCACGGTCAAAGAAGATATACATTTTTTTTTAATATTAACGGCTGGAGGCTGGATGTTGTGTCTCTTCTAGAACAAAGCTAATTAATAAATCGTGTACTGATACAATCATTCCGTCCAGAAAGAGAACGTTAACTACCTCAAATAAATAGGAGGAAAAATAGTAGCGTCAATTATTATTACAAAAGGATAATTAAAATCAACCAACATAAAAATTGCGTTTCTTTAGGTGTAAGCGCATTCTTATTTGTGAAATGGGGAAGGGCTGTGTGTAGGTTATAGGTTTGTAGGGACAAACGAAATTTGATGGTTTGAAGGATATGGGCGTATTACTTATCTGTTGTGATTCATGGCTAAGTACCCTAAAGAGGTTATTATGACTAGGGACTTTTTAAACATTATAAAAATTCTCTTGGAATAATTTGTTAAAATAAATGAGGTCGCAGAAGTTATTACATTTATAAAACTCCAGTAGGTGACTATCTGACTTGTTATTGAAGAGAAACACCAAATACAGTACAATTTTCACAGGGAAAGCAATATTTGAGAGTGAGAAAAGTTACTAGATCTACCTTTTTGTATTTATACGTCAGGTCTTATCAATACAGTCATATAAAAAGAACTCGCTTTGCTCGTTGGGGGCTCCGCCCTCAAACACCCAGCGAGTTTTCTTTGCAAGTGGATGTAAACTAACGTAATTCCAGCGTTGTTTTGAAATTTAAAAATATGTGTAAAATTTGCAAAATTTACCTAAAATCAAAAAATCTAGCTCTATCTAAGGTATAACCGATGGAGATACGAAAAAAAGTAATAGGACCAAACTTGTGGATCTCGCCAAATCCGTGGCGGTTTGTGCAATCCGTTTTTTGATAGGTCTTACCGTTTAGCCACAAGAGACCTCCAAAGAAAGGTCCGCACCGACTTTAAATTTGCTCCGCCGTTTTGAATTTTTTTCGAGGGTTAAAAATTCAAATTTCTAATTTTTTGGAATTTTCCCGTCAGTTACAGGCTAAAAGCTATAAGTTTGCCAAATTTAAAGTTACTATCTCATCTGGAAGTGGGTAAACATTAATGTCAGTGAGTGAGTGAGTCAGCCATGTGGCTTTATAGTAGTATAATACCAATCAAATTATAAAATTGTATCAATTTTGGGCCGCAAAATCAAATGTTTGTAGTTTAAAAAATAATCCCTGCCTATGAAAATTCGTGCACTACTTAGTAGTACTTTCGACGGGGATTGGGAGGGAAGGGGGTTTAAACCCTCTAGGTACGACCTTGGCCAACCCGTGCCGGTGGGCAAGTGGTATCTAAATGTCTCGCTCATTTAATTTGATTTGCCAAAGAAGGGGAGGTCGAGTTTTTTTATTCTGGCTGAGTGTACTGGGGACGTTGTTTTCCTTTATTGTTTCTCACACTCTCTTTCCAAGCAAATACGGGTATAATTTTATTTTCTTCAAACGCTATTGACCTCACCCTTACCATACTAGCCTAATGAGTAGTAAGAAGAGGTGAAAATAATTAGTGTTAGAAATAATCATTAAGTTCAACGATACTATGGCATTGTTAGGTGACTGACGATTCTAAAAGATTAGGAGCTAAAAGGTTAGTATAAAAATTTTCTGTATGACAACCCCCTTTCGCTACAAAATGCCAAAAACGTAAAGCAAGAAGGTGGGGCCACCTTGAGTGTTGAATGTTAATTTTATGGATAGTACATTTAGACTTTGTTTTTAGAAGTCGGGGAATTGATCTATAACTCTAGTCCAATTTCCAAAGACAAGGACTTTTAGGAATTAACAAACATATTTTCACTTTCTCGCAACCCTTTGGTTGGTTTGGATCGTAAAAAAAATTTCAAATCTAGATTTTAATGAACGTCGATATTTTATGACTCTCTGAATATGAAAAAGTGGTTTTCACGATGTCGTTTGTGTGTGTATTTCTGTATCGTGTCCTAGAGTAGAAACTATTAATTTACCAAGCTGGCTCAAATTTAATTACAGTAGAAGCTGACTATCTAGCCATTACTTAGGAAAAATCAAAATTTAATAATTTGAGCTCACCATGATCCCCCACGAACTTACTATTTAAATTAATGGAAAAAAATAAACATTTAATTAGAATTTTAGGAGTAAATATTTGGATATTTTGAAGTCAATAAATTGTTAATTTTATTGAGTGTGTGTGTGTGTGCGCGTGTGCATGTGCGTGTGTGTATGTGTGTGTGTGTGTGTGTGTGCGTGCGTGCATTTTAAACCTGGCTAGATGATATTTATTAAAAGTAATCATTCCTTATGCCAATAATGTCAAGTTATTGACGCATGGCAAAAGAGAAATCGGGGAATTCTGCACCGGCGGCGAGCGGGTTTCCTAGATTAAGGGGTCGGCTTTTGTCGCCACTCTGTGGCAAAGTAACCTTGTATCGTTCAGTATGGACCTAAGAAGATTCACTGAATCCAAACCAGAAGTAAAATATAACATTTTTAATGTAATCAGCGAACTTGAAGATTTTGTTTATTGCGTCAAGATAAGCAAACTACACTAAACCACGATCACTAGTTATTTCCAACGTAATGTCATTTAAGTTCTAAAGCTGAATTAAGTATGCAATTTTCATATTTTAGTTTATCCAATTTTCTATATTTTGTGTTTAAGGCCCTTGGCCCCGTCGAGTGCAAGTCTAAAACCTATTTCGTTGGATGATGGGCGGTATCCTTCCGCGCCAACAAGACCATTTGGATCACGGAAAACATAGATGGCGCTAACTACCGGGCAGGTCTTGAGAAAACATCATACGTTTGGAAATATCAGTTTTCTCGAGAACGAGTGAATTGTTTATGTTAATATTTTCAAAGCCCCTTCTAAGATATTGTAACGATGCTTATTAATTGTTAGATTTTCTTATTTTTTGTTATGAAGCCGGCAGTTTTCTATTGAAAAATTTCAATTTTATCAAGATTTGATCACTGTTAAAATTGTATAGGAGGTGTGACTACCTAGTACGACACTTGAGAACAATTGCACAATTTGACCTTTGACCTTTGACCCCGATCTTGAAATAGTGTGTATTGTGATGATTATGTCGCATTCGTGTGTTAAGTCATCACAGCACTTTGATTGGCTGAAATTCCTGGCCTGTGATTGGCTGTTGGCTTTCCCCCTTCCGCAGACCCCCTTCCAGCGGTTTATTCTTGTCCAAACTTGTTTGTTCCCATCTCATTTGTTTTTTATGTGTGCTCATTGGTTTTTTTATGTGTGCTCATTTTTTTATGTGTGGGTAGGTTTGGGACGGGCATTGGAGTTTATTTTATTTATTGGCAGAGGGAACGTGGAGTCCACGGCGTCAGCGCTCCTCCCGCAGCGTGTTGACATCACGGCCATGGGAGGGAACGTGAAGCACGAACTTTCTTCCGGCGGTCGTTTAACGTAGAGTGTGAACAACCAGCAACGGTCAGCTGTTACGGCATTGTTGCACCATAAAGTATTGAGTTGGCATTATCTGTAAAAAAAAAAGAGAAATAGTTTATTTACAGATAAACAACCGTGCACGCAATTAAGGGTTTCTATGGTGATGTAAGTGTAGCATGTCACTCAAGTGAAATGACATATACAAACCGTAATCTGCACAAAATACTAAACTGAAATAAAGGAATGCAAAGAAGAGAATTAAAACTGATATATTCTGCAATAATATCATTTGTGTTCTACTTACATTGAGTGGATGTCCCCGGATACAAACACCATGCTTCCACAAACTATTTTGCAAGTATGGGGAAAGTGAAGGCGTGGCAGTTTTTAACAGATGTCTCAACCCATGAACACTCGATGTTGAAACGGACCTGATGGTCGTTGGTTCGTCTGGCCTCGAACTACGAGCACTGCTGCCCTAGCGGACTTCCTTGGGAACTCTTTTTCCACCTTTCCCACCTTCCCCCTTCCTTCATTTCTCCTCATTACGTGCCCATTTATTGGTCTTGTTTAGAGTCAGAGAGAAGGGTATATAACGGGTGACCCCTGGGTTCACAGACTGAAGTTTATCATATTATATCCTTGAGGGAGGAACCTCTGCTGCAGTACCTGAAGGAGATACGGTTGGTCTTGATGTTTGAGTCGTGGGTCTAACCGCCTCGCCGCCTCGCCGCCAAGGGAATCTCGTCTGATGTTTCAAGTATTCAACAAAATTCCAAGTCCTTCAAACTTGTTGTGGTAGTCAAGGAGACTAATTTAGTTCTTGTTAGTCGATGCGGCTATAATATTTCTACGTCCATCAGACGTGTTGTCTTTGGTCAGAGGGACTAACCTTATTTTTGTATGTCCATCAGACATAACTGGTTTTATTTAGTCAGAATGACTAACATATTTGAATGTCCATCAAATATATTGGCTTTAGTCAGATTAACTCATATTATTTCTATGTCCATCAGACGCGTTGTTTATAGTCAGAGTGACTAACTATGTCTTTAAGTCATTCAGACGTTTTGTTGTTGTGTCAAACTGAGTTAATTTCTTTAGTCAGATAGTTTGACTATATATTTTCCCTATGTCCATATGACATAGCTTAAATACAGGAGCTTTGAGCTCTATATGTAATAGGAACCTTGCTTTAAGCTCCCTCTCCTCCATATGTTCATTATTCAGTATTAAGTACATATGACTTCACAATATCCCATGACGCCGAGGACGTCAAGCTCACGTGTTCGAATTTTTGTATGGCTGCAAACAGGTTGTCTAACGCCCTTATTTGAGGACCTAGTTAGGTCAGTATCTCACAGCATTTTAGTTGGCACCTCTTTTTCTGTGTTACTATTTTGGGTGCGCAAAGTATGGAACACGGCTAGTTTTGTATAGTGGCCCGCTCAGATAATATTTTCTTTCACCCCTTGTTGGTACCTTATTTTTTCAAGTATTTAATGTTGGTGTGTACTAAATTTGATGTTTACCCCAAGCAGTGGGTAATGGCATATATGTGCTATTGAATGCTCTGGCAGTACCCACTGGGAAAGGACCGGCGATAGTACAATTTAGTGTTGACACCTGATTGTTAGTCATCTGCTAGTGTTATGGACAGACCGTCCTCTTACCATTTATTATGTAGACTGTCTATGAGACCTTTCTTAATTTCTAGTCAAGCCAGCTAGCTTGGCCGAGTTTAGGTTAGTAACTCTAAAATTATAGGATCTGCTGTCATATCTTTATTTGTAAATAATTCACCATGTTTTCTGTTTAGGCCCTTCTGGTGGAAGTCTGGTGCTAGCCCGGCTGTTTTGGAATGTAATACTCTGTATATGCCTTACTTCCTTTTGACTGCTAACCGTGTCGTCTTGGACACGTATTCTCCCGAACTACGGGAAGTTCCTATAAGTTTGGAGTTGTTAAACCCTATCATATTTGTCAGTTTAAACTTAATGTTGTTCTTCTAAGAGCTACTTGTTCTTCCTAGCCAATTCAACGGACATTTATTACTGTTTATTATTCTTTGATCCCGCATTCAATCTTCTTTATTGTAGCCCAATATCACCTTTTTATGTTATTTGTATAATAAATCTATTATTGTTACATATTAATTTCTCTTACTTTTATGAAACATTTCTTTATCTCTACCTTGTTATACATTTGCCTTGTAATAAGATATCGTTACCTCCTCTATATATTAGAGTAAAGGGGAGGAAACCGTATCATAAGCAAAGAATGAAAAGCTGAAAATTCGCTGGGAAAATCGGGTTTTCGTTGAAAGCTACTCATTTTGCCGACATCCTCGACACCTATCTAATCTTTAAAATGAGTGGTCGTTTATCAAAATATGTTCAGCCATTTCCCCGTAATTTTTATAACCGTAAACATGCTTATCAAACTACATAGGAGATATGATAGAGAGAAGGAGAAAATATGATAATGTAAATGAGAGTTTGAAAGTGAGAGTGAGTGTGAGAAAGTGAGTGTGAGGTTGTGAGAGTGAGTGTAAGAGACTGATAATCAGCAAGTAAAAGAGTTTGCGTGAGTTTGAACAAGTGATAGTGATAGAGTATGTGTATGTGTTAGAGAGAACTAGAAGAAGTAGGAAAGAAAGAGTGTGTGAGAGAGTGTGAGAGAAAGAGTGTGTGAGAGAGAAAGTGAGAGAAAGTGTATGTGAGAGAGTGTGTATGTGAAAAATAAAGTACGAGAGTATATGAGAGAGAGAGAAAGTATATGGCACTGAGTGTCTGATAAAGTGTGTGAGGGAGTGTGTGTGAGAAAGAGAGAGTGTGTGAGATATATCGTGTAAGGGAAATTTTGGGAGAGAGACTGTAAGAAGTATTGTGTGAAAGAGAGCGAAAATGTGAGAACGTATGAGAGTTGCTTTGAAAGAGAAATTTAGAGCAAAAGAAGGTTTTAGAGAAAGAAAAAATTTTAGAGAAGAAAGTTTGAGTGAGGGACAAAGATTGAGAGTGAGAGTTTGATAGAAAGAGAGATTAAAAGAGAGTTTGAGACATAGAGAGATAATTTGGGTGAGAGAAAGTTCGAAAGAGATTGTTTGAGATAGAGTGAATTTGAGAGAAAGAGTGATTTTGAGATAGTTTGAGATAGAGAAAGAGACAGAGTTTTTGAGAGAGTGAGAGAGAGGGAAAATGTAAGAGCTTGTAAGAGAAAGTTTGATAGAGACGCAGAGTTTGAGAGAGAGAGAGTTTAGGAGACAGTAAAAAATTAAGAGCGAGAGTTTAAGAGCATGTGTGATAAATATAATGTCTAGAAGATTCTTTAATAGTGTTTGTGAGTGGAGAGAGTGCGAGAAAGAGGGAGAAGGTCTGAGAGAGAATGATAGAAGATGTGTGAGAAAGTGCTGTAATAGAGTGTGTGAGAGAGATAGGAGAGAGTGTGAGAGAGAAAGTGTCAGAGAGAAAGAAAATGTGAAAAGATAGATGAAACGCACAAGGCATTACTTTGAAATATCATCCCCTCAAAACTAAGTACCTATTAGGATGGAAACATAACTGAACTTACTGTATATTTTGTATTGTGTTACTATTTGATAAAATTAATATCAAAATCCATTATTTGAAAAAATGAATGCCAAAACCCATATATAGATAAATAAATGGCTATTTTCGGGCTTATAAAATTATATATAAGATAAGTATGCTTCTGGGTTTATGGATTTTCTGAGATTTTCATTTCAATAGTTTGTATCTCAATATTTTGTTTTTCTTTTGTAATTACTCAAGATATGTTTTAATTGTTTCAATCTTATCCACAATCGGTCGACGTATTTCGTTGCTTATGTTTTGAGAGACACAATGAAAAAATAGCTACACCTTCTTTGATTTTATTTCCCTGCATATTTATAGAAAATAGTATATCGCCCATGGACGTGCCTAACTTTGCAATTTTGGAGGACGACTTTATTTCCAACTCGGGGGTGAAGGGGCGTAAAGGGAGGCCACACGTATTATTACCAACTTTGGGGGATATACACATATTGGGGTTATTATTATTGTCATTCTCTACTATAAATGTAGCCGAATCTAATATTACCTTTTAAATATTTAGTTTGACACTCTCAGTTGAACATTAATATAAATTCAAGATTTTCACCACAATCCAAATTTGTTTATGAATAGGTATATAAACAAGAGGGTTATTCATTTTATATTGATTAGTTAACACTTAATTTAAGTGAAAATTTACTTCACCAAACACTTTACTTCTTTCATTAACCACCGTACTAT
Organism: Timema bartmani; assembly: GCA_902151455.1. Taxonomy (NCBI): domain Eukaryota; kingdom Metazoa; phylum Arthropoda; class Insecta; order Phasmatodea; family Timematidae; genus Timema; species Timema bartmani. The sequence continues at coordinate 20,340 of CABFWB010002496.1, forward strand.
ATAAATTTGTTTATATTGTACCACCACCCTTATCCTCTCATAGATAAGGGCTGGTGCACAAATACAAGTTAAATATAAAAGTAAAAAAGAATACAACAAATGATAATTGCAGTGGAGCCGATAGGACAACATATGACGTATAGGCCTCTCTCTCTGGCCTATACAACATTTTGATTATCCATGAATTCTCCCCCAGTTACCATTAGCTGAACTGATATATAGAGTACACTGGGTAGAGGACGAGAAGGCCTATCTAACTTATTTGTCTACTCTTAGCTAAAGAAAAATATTTGCATGAGGTTAACATATATTTATTATGAAATATAACAATTATTATTAGTGTATATATATATATATATATATATATATATATATATATTAGGAACAATAATCATAAGAAAAATAGATAAATATGTATATAAAAATTGGGTTATGCCCACATTACTAAAGTTGTCCTTATGACAAGTGTCCAAAATTGAATACATGAATACAAAAAATGTCTACTTTACGGCCCCTTAGGATCTCCGCGGCAATCCGCCATACAGCAAAGTTAAGACTTAGCCATTACAGGGCAATAGTTGAAAAACAACAAATGGGATACTTAAATAACAATTAACTGGAAAATATCACATTGAAAAAAACGTCTCCCTGCCATCAAAATTTCCTATCGCGCAACAAGAGACAGACTACAATTAAATTACAAGTCAGTAAGTACAAAATTACACAGCTGGAAGGGCAATAAGATATATTACCTCTCATAGGCAACACGCCATGCGTGGCCTTGCAATGACATACAAAAGTTACGTTAGTCTACTGTGAATATTATTTATTGAGCCAGATGGGCTATAAAGAAGATTCCTGTAAATATACAACACACCTCTAAGCTGCTTCTCATGCCAAGCCGAGTATACCTTTCCTACGTAATCCGCCATTACTAAAAAAGGAACTAACTGCAAATTTATATTATTAACCATTTAAATTTATCATGGAAAAATACTCGCGTCCAGAGGGGACTTTATTTACTCTTACAAAACAATCCATTAATTTAGTTCATGATTGTATATTTTAAATTAAATTAATATCGAGAGTCCAAAAGGGAATTTTGAATTAAAATGGCCAAAAAAGAATTTATACCTTATTTTCATCCTATCCCAGTACGTGTCTCTCGACACGGTTGAATCAAGAAGTGAAGTTTAACATGAATAGCACCAGTATATAAACGATTATTCTCTGAGAGGGGGGGAACAAAGGGGGGAGCAGAACATAGTAGAACACAGACACGGACCAGAGGGAAGGGGTGATAATTCACGGAAAAGAACATACTACAAGTCTGGAGAAGCGACTAGAACATACTTTCTTCCTCACGTGGCCACTTCCACGTCACTATATTCCCAGGATGCATTGGGCGGCTCCGCGTNCTTTTGGTGTTGTTGGAAAAGTGTTCATTAGCACGACTTAATCTTCAATTCTTGTAATGTTTATGACGATAAACGTTACAATATAATATGTACAGTAAATTATGTTTGTGTACAAAGCATATTTATGTGTGTAATACAGCCACGTGATTTACTACATTTAAAAAATAATGTTTCTAAAGTATATTTTAAGGTGACATGGATAACTTAAAAATATATCCACCTTGCATGGTGAAATTTCTCTTCCAGACTACCGTACGCTTTAATGAAGCAAGGTCAATTTGTAAGGTTATAAAATGCATATATGAAATATTTCAATTAAGTATTAGGGGGAGTTTCCCATAAAGTAAATATAATGGGGGTGACATGTCCCCCCAAATATTTCTACTCACCATGAAATAACTTACTATTATTTCGTCAATCTAATAGCATGAGCCTAGATTCACAGGTAATATTTTCCCCTTGGATAACATTTTCGGAGACACCACAAATAAGGGAAGGTACAGCAGGCGATTTTGATTTGCTTTTCTTAGGAATGTATAGCAGTTAGGCTTGATAGTCTTGTTCATAATCATCAGGGGAAACAATGTTCTGAGCAAATAAAATAGGAATAAGGACTAAATTTTCCATCCCGTTCAGAAAGGAATGCGCCTTCGTCTGACATCAGAATCTTTAGGGAAGTCATGGTGTACATGCACCATATCCCTGAGTTAGATTACTTTTATTGTACATGGCAAAGGTACAACGCTTTCTCGGTATTTTTTTTAGTATCGGTACGACACTTTTCGTAACACTTCACGCATAAATAATAAGAAAGCTTACAAAAAAAAACACAAACATTGACTACTAACAGAGATTTTGGTAGCTTACTTGAAATAAATAAGAAGTTAATAACGAGCACGACATCGCACAGTCACATGTACTGAGCAGAAGCAAGCTCGGCAAGGTCGATACGACGTCACAGCAGCGCTGCGCGTTAGGGTATAGCTACGGTGACCATATTTCTGACAGTGAAAATCGGGACAACTTGGCAACTTTTTAAAAAGTAGCATAAGTGCATAAGCATACGGGATAATCATAATTAAAAACAAACATATTCCAAGATTTTTTATTTTTAGTAATCTAAAAAACATAAATGACAATAATATGTCATAGCTATAAAGAAATATGGGCTACGTAAAAATGGTAGTCAAAACTACTAGACTCATCTCAATCTCTAAGACTAAGTGGCACACAGTAACAAGTAATTTTAAAGTTTAAATAATAAGAGTTTTGAGAAAATTATATTTTGTAAAAATATAATAGGCTATTAAAAATTAAGATGTTTTTCTGTTCATTTTCCAAATTCTACTCGTTTTCAGTTGATTCTATGATTTAATTTTAAGTTGGATGTCTATTTGTGACTTATAAAAGCTGCCATTTTTAAATTCCGTATATAAAATCTATGTGCATTGAATAACATTTGTTTAGTCTAGAGGGGTAGCAACCGGCCGCCCCACCAACACCGCCACCGGTGCAAAGGCAAAAACACACGGAGTTCATTCATTTACTCTCAATAAAAGTAAAATATTATAAATGTAACGATTTCGATATTTTTACTTTAGTGTAGAAACTTTTTTCATCAGTCAGACAATTTGTGACATTTTGGTCGCTATTTGGGACGCCGGGACACAGCCCTTAAAATCGGGATGGTCCCGATTTTTTCGGGACGTATGGTCACCGTAGGTTTAGCTGAATGCTGGCCGATATAAGGAACGAGCCAAACTTAAACTCTATACCCTTGGATATAAGGACCAATGAAAATAACTAAATAAATCTTATGATTTAAAATTTCTCAGTGGGAGTTGGAGAAATTGCAGAAGGGAGGGGAGTGAGGAACTCAACATTTCCAATACTAATACATTCAATTACTTCTCTGTATGGTAAAGAATTTAAATTCATTAAGCAGGTACGGGAACCAATACAAATAAACATTTACATAATAATAATAATAATAATAATAATTTAAAGTGTCATTCTGAGAAATAGTGGTGATGGACAAAAGAATTTGGAAGATGGAGAAAAGAATTTTTTGAGATGAAGTATAAAAAAAAATTTTGCAGATAGATAGAGATAAATCAAATTCCAGATAGCCAAAATAATATTAGACTCTAAATTTCTCAAAATGAGCCGGGAAAAGGGAGTTGGGCGATGGTATGTTCAAAATCTACTAAACTAATGGAAACAACTACATCTCAGTGCAGTGTGGTTAAAAATTGAAATTTAGCAGGCTGGTAAATGCACCACTCCAAATAACTAATAAGTCTGAACACTTTAAAATGGAACTCTATGAAATCAAGGGGGGTGGGAGTTACAAAAAAACTTTCAGGTGTGGTATAAAATTGAAATTTGTCTGTCAGATAGAAGTACAACTATAGATAATGAAATGATTCTTAAAACTATAAGTGTTTAAATGGGAGTTAGAGAAGTGATGGTTGGGGAGTTGAGGGGGAAATTTTAAAAAACTAATAGAAACAACTACTAACAGAACAATTTGTTTGATAAGCTAAGGCGCTTACTAGAGTGAGTCTTTCAAATTAACTCATTTTTAAATAGTAAATTTAAACTATTTAATTTGGTGTTCATTACAACAATGCCTTCAAGTAAAAGAACCATTGTTATCGTGCTTGCAGTTGTGCCCTAAATGTAGGTATTTTTTTCGGTTATTTAGATTTAGTTTTGTTTATTAGATAGTAAATGTAAACTATTTACTTTGATATTCGTTTCAACAATGTATCCACGTAAGCGAGCAAATATTGATAAAGACTGCAAATATTTTAAAAACATATTTTTTTGTTCCTTCTTCTAGTAGATAATATTTGGCTTCATCGACGTACAGACAAAGTTCTCGCCTAATACATGTCTGAAATTGTGTTTTTGGTAGCTTATATCAGAGTTTTTTTAACTGCATGGCACGAGGGGTTTCAGATGAGGCACAGCATCGTTATAGGCCTATATGTGAACCAATTTTTCACTTCTTTCCAATTGATAAATTATGATTGACTGTAAAAAAAATTAATATTCTGTTTGACTTATGAAGCAATAAAATTAATTTTTGATCTTTGCATCTACATACATTTGTATGAAAGTAATTTCTCAACAAGTATGATCATTTGAATTAGAGAAATCGACTGGCAGTTGAAAAAGGCCTTCCTTTTTGTGTTATATAAACAAAAGCTGACTTGAACCATCTCTGATAAGAACTTTGTAGAAGTTTACTAAGAATAATACATTTTATAAAACATTAATAAAATATCAAGTTTGTTTTAACATTTCATGACGAAAATATTATTCATGAAAAATATGTACTTGTCATTTGGAAGAGTGAGTTTTTTTTCCCATCACAGAGTACAATTTAAATGTGAGCGAAGCCGTGGGAAAATTCGAGTAAGTTAATATAATTATAAAAAAATTAATTGTTAATTAATTCAGTTAACAAAATTAATAAACAAATAGAAAGACAGATAAGATATACTTTGGCACTGAAAAAAGTTAAAAATTCAAAATAATATAAAATTATTAACTTAAGAGTGGCCACATGTATATGCTGATTACTCAAAACGGATACATGTACAAAACTTTTTGTTTGTGGTATAAAACGGTACAAAACTAATTCAAAGATTTGACATTGAAAAAAGTTCAAAATTCAAAATAAAACAAAATTATTAAAATGGAATGGCCACATGTATATGCTAATTAATCAAAATGGGTACAGGTACAAAACTTTTTATTTGTTGTACAATAAGGTACAAAAACTAATACAAAACTATGGCAATGCAAAAAGTTTAACATCAAAAGTGGTACTACAGGTTAATGGACGTGCTGCTATACCTTGGGAAGTAGTCAATTGAGAGAAGACAAATGTATTTTGAAACGGTAGTATATACTATTTAACTAAACATTACACACCTTGCCATCTAGTATCATCACTACGAACCATAACGAATGTTTCCGGAGAGAACATAAACACATTTTAAATAAGTGGTCTAAAAATTAATTTTACAAAAGGTAATTTGGCCTAAAAATTAACTTCGCAACAGTCATTTGGCCTAAATTCGTTTGGCCTAAAGTCATTTGGCCTAAAAAATTAAATTCACAAAATTCATTTGGCCTAAAGTAGTTTGGCCAAATGACGGATACCCGCTTCTATTCTTGAACAAACCGTTTCAAAAAGAAAATTGCAAAACAATAAAAAAAAATTGAAAATAACTGTTTGTTCCCACGGCTCTGCTTTTCCATGTCAAAGGAAAAGGGCCAATCGCCTTAAATTTTTCTTGTTTTTTCATTTTACTTGTGCATATGTATATTGTGTATCTGTGTTTTAGATAGAATATGTAGAATGTGTGTGTTTATATTACGTAACATATTATTTTTTAGGTTTTCGCTTTATTGAGTACAAGTTTCCTAGATACTCATAAAAAGAGTTAATCCAAATATAGAATATTTTTAAATGAAAGTCTGGGAAATGCGGAGTTGACTGTTAAGCTCGTTGATGGACTGAAATGATTCTATTTTCTCGATGTTTCTGTAACAGCCTATATCATTTCATTTATGCTCTTTATTGGACTGTGATGCTCTTTTTCCATTTTGTCTCTGCAACAATTTATTTATTTTCACACAATTGAAGGAAGCTGAGGCCAATTTTAACTCAAATTGATTTAGTGCTGCCATCCGTTAGAAAATAATTAGACTTTTTTAATACACGTTAAAGTATGCCATATTTAAATTCATTTGCAAAAAAAAATATTACTGTGGTACTTTTGGGGTTTGAGATATGAAAGTGGTTGTCCTGGAAAATGTACGTTATTTAACCTTCCGCATTTCTCCTTTGTACCTTCTCAAATGTTACAATTCGTAGGTAAATGTCTTCATTTTTAGGTAAAGAAGTTTTAAAGTCAGTGCGGTACCATATAATTTATTTTTTTCTGGTGGTATTTATAAAATTCTACTATGCTATTAGTGTTATTTTACATGTTTTGATGTATCTAATAAAAGGGATAGACTGCATTAATGGTCTCTATGTCATAGAATGATATAAAAAGTCTAAAATAATAAATGCAAACCACAATGGCTGCTCTTGGCAAAATTCTTTAATTAATAGATAGACCTAAGATATTTTAGTGCAACTACCTCTCTCGGTGATGGATCGAACTAAGTATGTTGCTAGAACCGGCTCGTGTTTATAGTTCCTTGAATAGCTACTTGCTGCAGCACTGCTGCATGATTTGCAAGCAGTGTTTGTGAGACTGGTGGGCTACATCAATGGACGTACAGAAGATCAGTTTGTTTGTAATTCTGACAGATGTTAAACGTCATATAGACAGACAAGTGCGCGATTCGAAATCAAGTTAACCTATCTGACATGTAATACACAAATGCAGAAACACTTCATTGTAAGATAAGTTCTTTGATATTGAAAATAAATTTGTGCTCGTGTGTTCGGATTCTTTTTTTTATTATTATTGTGAGTTCGTGCGATGTGTTTTACGGCAAGCTGTTTTACTTCTGAACGAAAAGTAAGAGTAGGCCCTAGTGTTTATTAAAGAGTTAAATAAATTATTGATATTTTTTTACTAATTTGTTTATAATTTGATTAAATTATTTACTCTCTCCGCGAAAAATTTGTAAATAATGAGGATAATGTTTTCTTTTCAATGAAATAATATTATTCAGTTGGTTTATAATTGAACGGGAGAGTTTTATAATTTTATAAAAATAGTTTCTATGAAAGTAGTTTACCAAAACTAGAAGTTATATTTGAAGAAAATGAAAGTAGATTTGTATAGTGAATGGAACATTGTTTGGTAAAATATCTCACACTTCTGTTTTAAATAGTAGATATTCGACAAACCAAATGTATTTTGAGGTTAGTGAGTTTGAAATTTGACAAGGGCTATTAATTATATAGCTTAGAGGTATGAGTCATGACACACACATCTTTAAGAAATTGCACCATTAGCTGTTTTTAGAAATAGAATGAAGAAACGATCTACAATTGAAATTCGAACCAAGTTTAATCACATTCTTACGAGTTTAACAGACGTACAAACCACTACAATAATCTGACTGATTAAGGGTACAGGGGGTGGGGGGTGCTAACGTTACGCTCTAGCCCTTTGGTCTAATTAGAGTCTTACCCGATAACTGGGTATTTAAATAGGTTAATGGCACAGTTAAATGTTGATAGTACTTTATTTGCGAAGACACAGTAATTTTGTAAACACCCCCGTTGTAAATAATCAACATTCGTTTTTCAGACTTATTTTTTTTATCAGATATTATTACCCGACTGAGCTAACCGCATTTGATTACACTATCGTTGGAGTGATGATAAAGGTAGAATTGTGTAGATAATATACCCATATTTTCATGGAGGGAGGACGAAAAATACTTTGGAAATCAAAAACCTTCAGTACACCCAACTGGGATTAAAGTCCGGACCTCCCAGTAATGCCGGGATCACGATCAACTTAAACTTAACTTAACGTAACTTAACGTAAAGAACCTCCTTGTGTGTTTAAATGGAAGCGATCACGATGCACTTAACTTAACGTTGACTTGCAGTTAACTTAACGTAAGAGATGTCCTGGGAGGTCTTTTACTTTACTTTACGTTACTTGAAGGGTATCACGTGATCTAGCCAGCCAATCATTATGCGAGTGACGTCATCAGGGATATTTAGTAACTCATTTGTTGGTATTATGACTAATGTTTACTCTTTAGCGTAAGTTCTAGTGATCAGACATTGAAACAAATTAATTAAACTAAAATAGGAAAGCTAAATTTATCAAAAAAAAATTGTAATAGATATTTATTATATCGGTTGAAAACTATAAACATTCACAGATCATCACTGTAAAACTAGTACAAATCACAGATCATACTCGAGAATGAAGATGTTTGGCTCGAGTTGTTACGTTAAGTTACGTGAATCGTGATCACACATACGTTAAGTTAACTTTAAGTTAACGTTACGTTAAGTTACGTCAAGTTAACGCTAAGTTGATCGTGATACCGGCATAATCGCCAAATCAGCCCAGACGAGCTTAACTCCCAGCAAAGCGACTTTTATTACTGTCGCTTATGTATAAATGAATATTTGTATCAAAATTGTATAAATTCACCATCTAAAATTAGGATTCCAAAGTTCCAACTAATTAAAGCGGGCTTGTAGGGTACACGAGATAAGGACAGTGCTTTTAAATTTTTTATAGCAAAATTTTTTTTTTGTTCAAATGAAATCAAATAATTCTCCAGTAGAAACATACAGAGTTTAATTTTCTTCAGACGGTGGTATCAACAGTTGTTGAATATCTGTAATGAGCATTTAAGCATTAAATGAGAAACATTTTAACTAAGAGAAAAATTTATCATTAAATTCCAGAGCACCGTTGACAAATAGTCAAGAACTGTTCAGGTCACCATGTGAAGAAAATTAAACTATTATGTTTCTACTGGAGAATTATTTAATTTAATTTGAACAAAAAAAAGTTTTGCTATAAAAATTGCAAAAACACTTTTTATCGCGTACCCTACACTCTCATCCTAATTTGTAAGCAATTAAGCTATTATCTACCATCGTTCTAATCAAATTTAGTCAAAATGTTAATGGTTGATTGAACTCCCTCTCTCCAAATGTATAAGTTCATCCAATGTCAAAATGTAATGTACACAGAATGTGCCCCAGAGATCTTGACTAAGATTAGTAAAATGTAGTATAGACGTGTCTTGTACAAAATCACTTTCTAAATCCGGATGAAAGTGAAATCAAAGAAGTCTTGTGAAGGCAGGACAGAAGTCATCACTGGATGAATATGCTAATTAGGTATACTTTCTGGTAATTTTACTTTCCCCTGGATTAAAACTCTAGCGGCCTTTCATGAATATATATTCAACACTTTTCTGTTAATTACAGGCAAATCTTTTTTTTATATTCCTATAAATTTATCAGGACTATGCTTTAGTTATGGGCGTCATGAAATGTGAGCTACATGAATATGCCTCTTTGTTTTTTTGCTGTTTAAAACAAGATAAGTTTAATTAACATCATTATTCTATCCTTAAATTCAAACAATAAATACTTAATAAATATACCAACTAGATTTTATAATATGCATATTATGTCCATATTGCTTTACGGTCCAATTTTTCACAGGAAGATCCTTATTTGAGAGCTATAAAACTTTATAGATGTATGGTCATATATTCATACATCAAGCTGTGTGATCTAACGTTCTCACTTATGAAATATATTATCAATACCAATAAAATAACACAAAACACATAAAATACTATCATTGTTTATGGCAAAAAAATTATGTATGTAATTTTTAAAAGTTTCTTCTTTCCAATATTATTATATAGTTTCGTTTAAGATTTAGCTTACTAAACCACTAATTTATGATAGTTAATTATTAATTATTAGAAATCCAATATATTTAATAGTTACAATGAACAATAAAATGTTTATATTTCATTATAGTTTAAGATTTAGGTACTATCTTATGATTGTTAACTACCCTCTTCATTGATATAAAGACAATATAGATTATTATATGACTGTTTCAATAAACAACCAAATATTTAAATTTATTTTTATTTTTAGCAGAGATTGATATTTAAATTCAAAAACATTGCCTCTTACAATGCACCTATATAGCTTTACTATTTGTTGAATGAATATAATATTGTTTCTTGAGTGTCTTTTGAACTCATTCGGAGAACACATAATGTAAAAAGAACAAAAAACAAACTTGTTCAAGTCTGATATACTTCACTAAAACAAATGATGCATTAAAATTAGTTTTAAAATCTTTTGCTGTTTTAAAAGTTATAAAAAAACTTATCCTTCGACGCAGAAAGTCGAAAGAAAAAAAAAGATTTTTTTTTTTTAATATTTCAACTCTTTGACTCACCCGACTGTAAATATGGTCTTGAGAGTTAATCTACGAACAAAAGTGTATTACCAATTTAGTTTTTTATCATTACATTTGAAATAAAGGTTATTAACGGTTTAATCTAAGATGTTGGAGGGTGGTAAAGGTATTGTAGAGGGAATACACCAGCACTAGCGTGGATAGAGAGTGGGAAAACCAAAATTATAATGTAGGATACTATTCCAAACCTTGACTTCTCAGCCACCGACAATCCAGTCACTTCTTAGATTGACGTCTTGGACCGTGTTATCACCGGTGTGGGTCACGTGACGTTAAACCAGCATGTTAAATATTTAGGTTAGGTTATAGTCGAGCTACATGGCCTTTTTATCCATCACAAGAGATAGAACTAATAACTTCTAAGCTTCTTATAGGGCTGCCTGTCCTTTTTATCCACCACCTGAGATAGAACCAATGACCCCTAAGCTACTAATAGGGCTCCATAACCTTTTTATCCACCACCTGAGATGGAACCAATGACCCCTAAGCTACTAATAGGGCTCCATAACCTTTTTATTCACCACCTGAGATGGAACCAATGACCCCTAAGCTACTAATAGGGCTCCATAACCTTTTTATCCACTACCTGAGATGGAACTAATGACCCCTAAGCTACTAATAAAGCTCCCTAACCTTTTTATCCACCACCTGAGATGGAACCAATGACCCCTAAGCTTCCAATAGGGCTCCCTAACCTTTTTATCCACCACTCGAGATTGAACCAATGACTCCTAAATCTTTACAGCCAAGAGTATTCACCGGTTTTGTCTATATATCGGAAAAGTGGATCATTAGCGCATGGAAACAATTTTGTATTTCAATGTTTGTCTAAATGACCTTATTTGACCTTTTTTTCCATATAATGATCATCCTTAAGTGGTAAATCCACCTGTTTTAATAGGGTTTCAAATGTCACCAACATCATTAAGTTAGCACCATTTAACAAAAGCGAAAGTGCGAGGCAAACATGTTTATTTTAATATTACATCTTGTTTTCTCTCTCACAGATTAAGAGAAGGAGCTACAGTCCACTTTTCTTGAGAAGAGACTTATCTGACATATATATTTACGGATTCATATGTTAAAGCATGTGATCTGAAACTGCCACTTTTTATATATAATATCAATACATATAAGACAACACTTGTTATAAAGTAAAATATTATCAATTTTTTTTTTTAAATAGTATTTTCTAAAAAAACCTTTTCACTGGAATTTGGTCCATACTGTTAGTAGACCAACATACATTATTATCTTTGGAAAAGTCGTTATTATTTTTATTTGCCAAACCCTTCCTTCACCTCTGAAAAGACGTGTATTAATCACAACTTGTGAATGTGTGGAGTGCCAGGCCTCCACCGTGGATTCGGATCCCACGTTAAACTGTAGGTCCTCCATTTCCTCTCACAATCACCCTACCATCACACATTAGCGTAAGTGCGTGTAACCCGAACGGTTAGTAAGAATTGGTACTAATAATAATTATTATTATTTTTCTAATTTATTAAAAGAAAGTTTATTAATAATATAATTTGTTTAATTAGATCATATAACACAGGCTATTAACGGCCTAATCTAAGGGATGGGATGAGAAGGATATTTTTAGGAAGTGTAACAATATTAGACCAATGTCGGTGGTTGAATGGTCAAAGGTGTCACACTCGCAATAGATTGGACCGCTGATTATGGGGATATCGGGGTTCTAATCCCGGTCGGGTGTCCTGAGAGTGGCTTTTAATAAATTGTTTTCCATTCTCCTTTCACGAAAATATGGGTACATTTCCTCTAAACTCAACCTTCTTTGTCTATAAAATATTAGCGTAATTAGTACATATGCGTAAAGTCGGGACATGTATTAGGACGCGGCGCTAAAAAAAAAACTAAAATCAAATTAGCGTAGAGGTAGGATAAAAAAAAACTCATTGATAAATCCCATGGGGAAACCTACCCTCAGTATACCCAGCCAGGATTTGAACCCTGATTCTCTCTTTCACCAGTGCATTATTATTACTAAGCAATACTATTACCACCTGAACCGGTGGCCAAGTTGTATAAAGAGTTATACTCACATTACACTTTGTTACCATTTACGAGAAATTAAAACTTGAATTCATGTTACACAGAGCCTTTTTATTTCTTGATATGTGATTTTGGCTGTAATTTTAGTCGTCTCTTTCATACTAATGCGGGAGCATTTGTTCTAAATTAGCCTCCTAACCAAACCCTTTTTGTGAAGTAAATAACTTTTATTCTAAACGAGTCACTAAAATATAATAATTTGTGAAGAGTACAAAATTATTATGCTTCTTAGAATCCAGCGATTTTACTTTCCCTCGACCCCGCGGAGAGAGAAGTATTGTGATCATCAGACTCCAATGAAACCGAAAAAGTTGTTTTCGACATGACATTAATTTTGTCTGTGTTTATGTAAGAGCCGAAACCATTTTACCAATCTGGCTAAAACATGGTATTTAGGGTTTTAATAAGATTCCCACAAAGATTTTTTTTGGAGTTAAGTATCAAGCCCTAAAATTAAGGGTGGTTTTCTAAAGAGAAAACAATCTATTTTCTTGAAATCCGCCATAACGATTTTGATTAAATCTCGTGTCTAGGCGTGGTTTAAATGGCAATTCAGTTTCCCATGAAAATTACTTTGATGGTACATAAGCGCTGATTTATAGTGATGATCATATCTCTGCAACTATATAAGATACGAAATAACTGATTGTTGTAAAGTTTTAGTACTATTAAAAATATAAATCTTTGATTTGAAATATAGTTTTATGAAACCAACAGTTTCTGAACTATAAGGTGTGTTTTTTTATATGTTTTGAGAAAAAGAATATGTTTATGTAACACTGTGTATTAATTAACGGCACACATATTGCGAGATTTAAGTAAATATCTAAAGTTTTGGATAAAGGATCTAGAAAGTTTATGTGGTGCACAGTTTCATTTATTTAAGTTACGCTAATATATAAATTTATTTAATATACGTTTTTGCATGAATGTTTTTATTTTAAGTAGCTAGTATTGGTAAGTTAATAGCACTCGGGTTAATCTATGAACAATACTCACAAATATACGTGTTAATCCCCTAAAGGTACAGTCCAAATTAAATAGGAAATTACTGCTTTGACAATTACCAAAGCTATTTTTTTAGAACCTGGTTTTAATACCCTTCCGGGTTATACGCTTATGTACCGATTGCACTAATGATTTTAGGGATTAGGGTGGCTATATATATATTAAGTGCATCTGCATTTGCTTGGAGGGAGAGGGGAAAACCATTTAGGAAAAAACCACCCTCAGTACACCCGACCGAGATTCGAACCTCTTGATCTCCCCGTCATCGGCAGTCTAGTCTACCGCAAGAGTAGTGTGTAGACCATGTGGCCGCCGAAGAGGGTAAAATCTACTTAACAATTTTCATATATTTATACGTCAAATCCTATGATCTATAACTGTCAACGTTGATTGAAAAACAAGTTTGTTTGCCTCGAATTTCTTGACATTTTGAGCCCCCTTTAGAAAATACAAACTTTTTTGCAGTTAACATACCTTACATTTTACTCTAGTGTTATTGTTATGTTATATGTATCAAAAGTGACAGCCGTAGATCACATTACTTTACGTATGAATACATAAAAGTAGATTTAGTAGATTTTCCTAGCTGTCAAATATGTCCATTCGTAAAAAATATATTATAAAGACGAAAGCCCTGACTCACTGACTGGACACATGGACCTGGAATTTTGGAATTTGGCAAGGAAGATTGTTTCAGATCATAGGCATCCACTAAGAAGGGATTTTTGTGAGTTTCAACTTAAAAGGATAAAATGGGATTTGTAGCATTGTGATCGTCAAAAAAAATATATATATATATGAGATGGAAAACTGAAATTTGGCAGGAGGTTTAACTAACTTTAATTATTTTAATGTGGTTCCAAGAGTTGGGGGGAGGGGGGTTTCTATAACTATAAACACTTTTTAGAAGAAGCAGAAAATTAAAATTTGGCGTACAGGTAGAAAGGCGACTCCAGATACCCTAATACAAATTAAAATATTAAATTTCTAAGAGTGAGCTGGAGAAAATTGGATAAAAAAAATTAATGTACCGACTCTGTCTTGAAAATAAAAACTTATAATTTTTTAACAATATTGTATTATTTGTATTGACCAATTTATTCAAATATAAATTCACAATGCCAAAGAAGCTTACCATTAAGTCATCTGTATTGGAGCATTTTAATGCAGTAAATTTGTTATTACTAATTAATATACATTGGCCATTTATGGAAGAGTATGAGTCGAAGGCTTGGCGTACTGACTCTACAGCCCTGGAAAAAACTACTTATCAGTTTAGTAGAATATTTAAATTTGGCAAGCAGTCAAAGGAACCAATCCAAATAACTATAAAACTCTGAAAATTTAAATTTTATAATTGGGGACCCTGAGAAAAAGGGTAAAAGGTTCTAAGCAACAACAAAAACTTTAAGGTGTTTTAAACTCTTTAAATTTGGAAATCAGGAAGGACAACTTCAGATAACCAACATTAATATTTATAAATGGTACCTAGTTAGAAAAATAGGGAGAGAGGGCTAAGATTTTAAAATTTCCGTAACTAATAGAAATAACTATTCCCCAGTGTGGCTGAAAACCGAATAATGCAAGGAAAGTAAAGGGACCCCTCCTAATAAAAATAAATATTTAAGTTAAATAGAAAATTTAAATTTAGCCGTCAGGTAAAAGTTATCCTTCTTATGGACCATTAAATCTTAAAATTCGAAATTTCTAAGCGAAAGTTGAAGAAATGGCTGGGAATAGCTGCTAATTAAGGTATATTTTCTAAAAACTCCTACCAAGACAATATGATTAAAAATACAACGTGAATTCACACATTTACTCATTAAATTACAAGACTAGGGTTTATACGTAGCTGAAAAACAGTGGAAATTGGGTCAGAGAATTTGTTGTGACAGGGTAAAGCCAGAGAGAAATTGGGGAACTATAAAGAGCCGCTGGAATCTTAAGATACTTTTTTAATAATTTTTGAAACACGAAATAGAATAGCATAACGTGAGTAATGCGAAGAGTACTGAGGTATTAATCTTTAATAATTCTTGTGTCAAAAATATAATTAAAAAAACACTGAAAGTAAAGAGATAAATTATTTATCTACAGCTTTGCATATAATATATTGGAAAATGCATAGTGTTTTGTTTATAATGATCAGGCACGATCTTAAAACAAACAAAATATTTGCGTCATTTGTCAAGCGAATCATCAGACTTGATACAATTTTTTAAGTTTATAAATTATTTATGAACTTAAAAAAATTGTATCAAGACAGATGATTCGCTTGATAAATGATGTTGATACATTTTTTTTAAGTTCATAAATAATAATTTATGAACTTAAAAAATTATATCAAGTCTGATGATTCATTTGATAAATGATGTCAAATATTTTGTTTGTGTTAAGAATTTTTTTTTTTAATTTTGGTTGTAGGCTATGTCTGTTCGTCTACTATCGCTGACTAGTCATTTATCATGAATTAATTAATTATCTGTCACGTAGAGCTCATCATTCAAAGCGGTCTCAGTGACATGAAAAGTATTCGCACCACGTACTTAATTCATCTTATGGAAAGTTGGGGGAATTCCATTTGACAGTTTTGGTCGAGTTAATTACTGCGTGGTACGTTTGATGGGTTTTTTTTTTATTTAACCGCTATATTTGGTATTTGTGATCTTATTGAAGTAAAGTTACTCTGAATATTAAACCACCTGTTACTATACTTTTATAACCGCGTCTTAATAGTCTACCCATTCGGATTATACTTATTATGTAACAACCACGCTAATGTGTTAAGGACGAGGAAGGTTGAATTTAGATTGAGTGTAGCCGTATTTGCGTGGAAATTGAGTGTAAAACCATCTAGAAAAGGCACCTTGGGTACACCCAACCGGGATTTGACCCTTGACCTCCTCGTCATCGGAAGTTCAGTCTATTGCAAGAGTGACACCTTAGACAATTCGACCACAGAAGTGGATCACTTTTTTCTAAGTAAAGTATATTATTTTATCATTTTTAATTTCTCGCTATCTTACAGGTAGAGAAAGTTTTATTATCGTCAAAAAAATTGAACTCGAGATTTTTTTATGAATCTCAACTTCTCATGGCCTCCCAAATCCGAAAAAAATTGTTTTTGGATTTCCGTTTGTCTGTTTGTTTCTCCGACTAGAGCCTAAACTATTTTACCGATCGGGCTAAAACTTGGTATCTAGGGTTTTAATAGGGTTTCCCTGAGGGGTTTTGGAAATTGGATATCTAACCCTAATATTAAGGGTAGTTTACTGAAGGGCAAAAAGAGAAAAAGTCAATTTTCTCAAAATCGGCTCTAACGATTTTGATTAAATTTCATTTCAAAACAATTATAAATATTGCAAACAAAATGGCTATTCTCAATATTTCAGCAAAATTACTTAAAGGACTCCAGTCTGATGCGTAAATTCTCTTTTTTTTAATCATATCTCCGAAGCTATTTGTGATATGAAATTACTTATCATTGCAAATATGTATATCTATTTATAATACAAACATTTTATTCAAAACATATTTTTATAAAACCAATAACCTTCAAGCTACACGCAAATATATATATTTTTTTACTTTTCGAACACTAAAAGTAAGGTATTGCAACTGTAAAAAAAAAATCAAACCCGAAATGTTGATGGATGTCGACGTTTCATGACCCCCCCGAATCCTAAAAAGTGGTCTTTGCAATACCGTCTGTCTGTGTGTCTTTTTAACCCCAAAATTAAGAGTAGTTTTATAAAGGGCGAAAAGAGAAAAAAATCGACTTTCTCAAAATCGGCTCTAACAATTTTGATTAAAACTCGTATCTAGATGTTGATTATGATTAGCCTATAAATAAACTGGCTATTTTCATTTTCACATGAAAATAACTTTTAGGGTATTTTACTGAAGCGGAAATTTCCGTATCTCCGCAACTATTTGAGATACTAAATAACTTATTATTGCAAAATTGAATTATTGTTAGAAATAAAATATTTTATTTGAAATATATTTCTATAAAACAATCAGTTTCTGAGATATTGGCAAATATATTAATACAATTTTTTGAGCTTTTGTTGTAAAGAGATACTACTTAAGTCTTAACGCAATAATTCTCTAATACTATAGAGTATGAAATAAGTAAATCTCTCAAAATGTGTATGTTCGCTTTCTTCCAACCTCTTAGGGGAAATTTTTATACAGCAATGATCTATATAATTTTAGATTCAATAGTCAATATTTACCTATTTTATCGGTCAAAATATATAAATGAGGAATTTAATAACAACTCACTACCCATAATATTTGCGACCCCTCATAAAATGTCGAAAATGTAAGACTGGAAGTCGACATTCTAATACGAAGTGTTGACCCTTGGGGACTCATTATCATTATTTTTACTTTCTCGCTACCTTACAGGTAGAGCAAGTATTGTGACCGTCAAAAAAATTGAACTCGAGATTTTGATGGATGTCGACGTCCCATAACCCCCTGAAACCTAAAAAGTTGTTTACACCATGCCGTCTGTCTGTCTGTCTGTCTGTCTGTCTATCTGTGTGTCAGTCTGTACCTCGGGCCAGAGCCTGAACTATTTTACCGATTGGGCTAAAACTTGGTATCTAGGGTTTTCATAGGGTTACCCCAAGGAATGTTTGGAATTAGATATCCAACCCTAAAACTAAGGGTAGTTTCCTTAAGAGTGGAAAGATAAAAAATCGTTTTCATCAAAATTGGCTTTAACGGTTTTTATTAAATTTCATTTGATCAATATTACAAATCAAATGGCTACTTTCAACCTTTCGTCAAAATGACTTTAAGGGTTCCGGTGTGATACGTAAATTCTAATTTTTAATTTGATATCTTTAAGTCCTTGAGATATGAAATTACTTATCATTGCATACATTTAGATCTATTTATAAACGTCTTTTACTTAAAATATTTTTATAAAACCAATAGTTTCAAGCTATAGGCAAATATATATATATGTGTTTTAACTTTTCCAAAACTTTAAGGTAAATTATCATGACCGTCAACAAAATTTAACCCGAGATGTTGATGGATGTCGTCATTTCATGACCCCCCGAACCTTAAAAAGTGTTTTTTGCAACGCCGTCTTTCTGTGTGTCTGTCTAACCCTAAAACTAAGAGCAGTTTACTAAAGGATGAAATGAGAAATATTATATTTTCTCAAAATCAGCTTTAACGAATTTGATTAAAATTCGTATCAAGGCGTTGATTAATATTATAAACAAAATGGCTTTTTTCATTTTCCCATGAAAATTACTTTTAGGGCTCTTTACAGGGGCAAAAATATCTATATATCCGCAACTATTTGAGATACTAAATAACTTATCATTATAAAATTTTAGTACTATTAAAAATAAAAAACTTTTATTTGAAATATATTTTTATAAAACCAACAGTTTCTGAGATATTTGCAAATATATTAATATAATTTTTTGAACGATATTTGTGAAGAGATACTACTTAAGTTTAAACCCAATATTTCTCTAATGACATAGAGTAAGCAAATAAGTAAGTCTTTCAAGAAGTTGATGTTTTTCCTTTAAACTCTTAGGAGAAACGTTTGTACAGCACAGGGGCGAGTCCGGGATTTTCGTGATGGGGGTGGGGAGGGATGTGGGTGTTCCCATCGGGATCGAGTCAGGGAAGGGGAGTGGGGGGCACCTCGAGAATTGTTGTCATAAAAATACTTAAAAATTTAAGAGTAAATATTTAAGTAAGATTTCAGTGTTACGCTAAACTTGAGTATAATCCTCTAATGAAGGGTATAACTCGAAATTTGCAATTAGTATTGAAATGTATTGTAAGCAAATAGTAATAATATCAACAAATAGTGATTATTAAGAGGAAAATAAGTTTAAACATTATAACAACTATTATGGAAATAGTTTTTTTAGCTATTCAATTAACTAGACAAAATAGATGGAATTATTCAGATTTCAAACAATCGAACTCCCACTCTATAGTATAGCTAGTTATTTCTCATTCTAAATCGAAATTTTACCACTAATCCATACTAACACGTTATGTGTGGTATTATTCAAAGATTTTGTTTAAAGCCCGTTATTTAAAAATAAATTATTTCAAAGAGCTTTATTTATTATTAATCATTGAAATAGTAATACCTAATAAAAATGATAAAATAAATTTTAAACCTAAACAAGGTGTGAAGCACGCAACTTAAATTTGGGTAGTTTCATTAATGCCTAATTTTCACCACTTTAATACTTAATGTGACTGTCTTTAGTATTTATAATAATTACCGTATACTAATCATTTAATAATATTACCAATAACAATTTTAAAAATTAAATCTGGTTAGTGAGATGGTATTATGTGACAATAGAACTAGTAGTGACTTTTAACATTGATTTAATTGGTTTAATTTCTTGAAAGGGGCGCGCGCCCCCCCCCCCCATGCCCTCATCCTGGATCCACCCCTGGTACAGCAATGATCTCTCTCTCTCTTATTTTAGACTCAATAGTTAATAATTACCTATTTTATTAGTCAAAATTTATAAAAGAGAAATTTAGTAGCAATGCGATAACCTTAAGATATGCATCCCCTAATAAAATACCGAAAATTTTTGCTGGAAGTCAAAATGTTACTACCTTGGGGGAGGGGGGGGGGAATTTTTCCCGAAATGGGAACTGTTCCTATGGTCACCATGGTCTAGTTAATTAGGCTTAAGTTAGGTTTTAAGCTTTCCACTACAATCACATCATCACACCTTGAGTATGTCGTGTAGACAACCGCAACGTTTTTTGCCACCAAAACACGACAAAACTAGATATCACTTCTCTCACGGTCATACGCCATACACTGAGGAAAAAAAAAAAGTCCGACAACTTAGTACACTTGGTAGCGGGTATGCCTTCTACTGAACTAGAGGTCCTCTGTTCAATTACCGGGATGATCGGAGGATTTATCATAGGGGAAATGTGGGTATCCCCTTTTCCCAGTGATAAATAATTAGCCGGGGGCTCTATGTTGTATTTGTCCTCCTAAGTTAGTTTAATAGTAGTGTGCTGATATAATCGGTAGTTTCAGAAAGTGCACGTTAAATACCCCAAATAATAATAATAATAAATACCTATTAAATAACACTAGAAATATAGTAACATTTTAATCAATGAACCGCAATAAAAAAATATGTAAGTATTTTCTTAAACTATCCTTCCAGCCAGAGTCATCCTTCCAGTGTATGACTTCGAAGGGTGTGTTTTGAACGGACGCGTGTGTGGTTTTGCAGGCCGGTGAATGAGCCTGGTCGCGGGTGCGCGGGCCGCCCATGTTGCTCCAGCCGAGCTGGCACGATGCCCTCCAGGAACTTCAGCAGAGACTCAAACCCGGGTGGACGGTGCACACGACCCAGGACGGCCGCCTCTTCTATTGCAAGTCAGTACCATCACCTACTTTCTCTTTCGCTATTTCTTTTTTCCTCTCTCACCTTCTCCTCCTCTCTTTCACTCTCTCACCTTCTCCTCCTCTCTTTCACTCTCTTGCCTTCTCTTCCCCTCTTTCTCCCACTTTGGCCCTATCTTCCATCTCTCTCTCTCTCTCTCTCACCCTCTCTTCCCTATTCCTTGATCTTTCTTCCCTCCTCTTGACCTTTCTTTCTCTCCGACTCACTCTCTCTCTCTCTCAACCTCTCTTTCCCTTTTTTTCCTATCTATTATCTCTTCTATCTCTTTCCCTCTCTCTCTATTCTCTCTTTTCCATCACTCTCATGCTCTCTTACCGCTCTTTCCCTTTCACTCTTCTTTCTCTTATCTCACTCT
>CABFWB010002496.1:64305-77242 GCA_902151455.1 Timema bartmani
CTTGGCGTATGAATACGTGAAAGTAGATCTAGTAACTTTTTCTACATGTCAGATAAGTTTCTTCCTATGTAAACTACGTCTGTTCAAATTAAACTTAATATTCCTTTTTTTTTTTTTAGCACCGCGTCTTATTACCTGTTTGGGTTATACGTCTATGAACTAATTATTCTGATGAGCTAGTGATGAGGAATGTTGATCTTAGAGGAATTGTACCCTAAATTGCGTGGAAAAAGAGTGGAAAACCATAAAGGGAAAAACAGCCTCATTACACCCAACCGGGATTCGAACCCCGATATTCCTATCATCGACAGTCTAGTTGAGAACGTGAGGGGCGCCTTATTGTACCATGCGGCCACCGAGGCAGTTTTTTTTTACCTCATGTTCTAATTATCTTAGATTTGTTTTACTCACATAGAATAGAATGTTTTCGATAAATGTTTGAAAAGTCATCATTCCCATTTCCTGTGACAGATTAATTCAAAGTTCATTCTGAAGGGTAAAGTAATAAGAGGGTTGAACAAAATAAATAGTAGCATGGCTAGTCAACTCAGCCTCTTGAAAACAAAATGAGGAGCTACTAGAATAAAAAAAGTAGTTGCTCCGGTCTAAGTAACTGAGATTAACGGCCATAGGGTTCGTTGTGCCGACCACAGGACACCCTCTATCAACAGAAGTTGGCATTAGCTTCGCTAACAGATGGCGGCCATTTGGTCGGTATGGCTCGATTGAGGGCCGACGTCATGGAGTTTTAAAAAAATAGTTAGGCCTACCAGTCATCGTTCCCGGGCAAAAAATCGTCTAAATCAACTGTCCTGCTTGTCCAAATAACAGGCAAGTCCAGCAACAGTTCAATCGTTTCGTGATTTTTGTGTAAATCTACACCTCAATAACATAATTATTTTATAGACGTCAGCCGTTTCTTTTTTACATCGGGAATTCTGTCATAATAGCGTCCATAAATCTACCGATTAACGTAAATTATATAAAAATAATCTAATTATCTCCCTCATTTGTTAATTTTCTCAATAAAATTAGTTATTTTTTTAGCACCGCGTCTTACTACCCTTTCGAGCTACGCTTATGTTCTAATTAGTCAATTTTTTGGGGGATTATGAAGGTTTTATATAAAGGAAGTGTATCTTCATTTTCGTGAAGTGAGAGTAGGAAACCATTTAGTAAAAACCACCCTTAATACACCCGACTGAGATTCGAACCTCTATCTCCCCGTCATCGGCAGTCTAGTATACTGCGAGAGCAGTGAGTTAGACCATGAGGACACCGAAGTGGGTAGTAGATAATTAACTCATTATAAGTCCAAGTTACAAATGTTAATGTTTTGCTTAGCCTTTTTTTTTCCTTCCAGACGAAAGTGAATCATTAAAGTATTTTAAATAATGACGAGCTGAGTAAAAAATAAACAAATTTTAATTTGGTTTCTGTGAAGTAATCAAATTAACATACTAATGTTTGATTATTATTATTTAATATAAAAATGGTTTTATTTTTTGTCAGTGGCGCCTGTAATATTGTTAATATATAACAACATTCTAAAGGTAATTTCAATTTTTTTATTTAAATGAAAACTATATACACTCCAATTTACGACCACATATTTTGGTGTTAATGGTCTATATCATGATATTTTTGACATTTCCTTTCTATTAAATTTGAATGGAAAATTCCAACCACGTTTAGGAAAAGCATTCATTATATGTATAGAATTTCACCTTTCTGTAAGAGTATTTAGAATATCACGAACGTCAAAAACTTCCAGGGACAGAATGTAATAGTTCATTATTTTGTAAAATACTCACAAAAAAACGCTTCTTTTTTTTAATGACGCAATTAGGTTTATTAGCAGGATATTACATGACACTTTGTTGAACCAGTGTTAAGAACCTGTTTTCTACTCCCAGAAAATACAATCCCTAACATTCTGTTTAGCAAAAATGTAACATTCTTTTTAAAAGGTAGTATAATACTAATAATGTAGAGGGTTTTTGTTTTTTTTATATTCTCTTTTCATTCTTATTTTAAAATGACATATTTTTATTTTATTTTCATTTAAAATACTTCTCTATATTATATTATGTTATATAGTTATTTCTACTAAAAGTCAATAATGATGTCAATATTTCCACTGAATGGAAGTTTGTATACCCTTGTGTTACGTAGGAAATTATCGTCGTTTCTTCTTTACTCTTCTCCTTTCTTTTTTTTTTTTCTCTTTTACCGAGAAAACAAAGTCCCCAGAGGCAAGTTTTTGAAGTCTTTCTCCTACGCTATTCTCTAAACATCCCTTCAACCCCCATTTATCTATACGCACCCTCTAGTTGTCGCCACCACGCATTTTGTCATCCACCCTTCCCCGCCCTCCCTTATCTCATCTGCTTTTAGTTAGTT
Organism: Timema bartmani; assembly: GCA_902151455.1. Lineage (NCBI taxonomy): Eukaryota > Metazoa > Arthropoda > Insecta > Phasmatodea > Timematidae > Timema > Timema bartmani. The sequence continues at coordinate 66,709 of CABFWB010002496.1, forward strand.
CACCTTCCATTCTTTCTGCTCTTGGCTCTAAAAATCAAATTGGATTCATCCTTAAAAACCAAAAATATTACTGTTTTGAGTAGTTGATGTTCACTTTTTGTACCAACTGATTATATAAGCGCACGACTTACAAACTAACTCTGGTGTAGAAAATGTCTGACACCTTAGTACGTGTGCATGTTGAAGAGAAAGCTTATTTATTTAGCACCGCGTCTTACTAACCGTTCGGGTTATACGCTTAAGTACTAATTACGCTAATGGATTAGGAATTGAAAAAGTTGAATTTAGAGGATGTGAACCGGCATTTTCATGGAGGGTGGAAAACTATTTAGAAAAAATCACCCCCACAATTCACCCGAGTGAGATTCGAACCTCGATCTCCCCGTCCTTGGAATTCTAGATCAACACGAAACTAGCGCGCTAGCCAACTACGCCACCGAGGCGGGTTCTTGACCGGTTAGACAAGGAATTAGATACAGATTGCGTTAGAATCAGAAAACATATCAAAGAGCGGTTTTATTCCTTATCCACTGATGCACTAACGACAAAGGAGTAACATGGATCAGTAAAATTGTTGTTAAATGTTGATATGATAATTTTTCAATTTTATTGTGTTTTTTAAAGCTAAATTAATTATTGGTAAAACAGTTTCACTGGTCTCAATTTTTACTATTTTCTTAAGTAGATTGCTACGTCTGGTTCGATATGTATTACGGGGCTGTGTTGAGCTGCGTCCCATAGAGGGGACAGACACAATATTACTACCACCTGAATTGTGTCCGAAGCGGTGAAGTCTAAGTAATAGAATTATATGGGAAGGATAGACAAAAACTCTGTTCAGAATTATAATTATATAAAAGTAAAATTCAGTCAATTGTATGGTTAAATATTAGAGCAAACATTATTATTTAATATTTTATTGATTAGGTGGTTTGTAAGTTTCAGCAATAATTTGGATATATTGAAGTCTTGTGGTTATTTTACTTCATAGTTGTGTTCTAGGTTCTCTTCAAGTTTTAAACTAGTACATATTTTTTATAAAAAGCTTTCGCACAACTCCATTAGCTAAAACTTTATGTTCAGTAAATTTAAAAACCATTCGCTATTTTCATTACTTTGCCTTTCTCACTAAAACTGGTATTCATGCTGGCAACGAGTAAACAACTGATCAACCTGTTGTTCTTGTAATGGAGCTAGATAGGTGAGACGTGGCTGGACGCGACTTGGTACACTTCCTTCGTGTTGGGTGGCTGGACGTGACTCGGTACCCCTCCTTCGTGTCGGGTGGCTGGACGTGACTCGGTACCCCTCCTTCGTGTCGGGTGGCTGGACGCGACTCGGTACCCCTCCTTCGTGTTGGGTGGCTGGACGTGACTTGGTACCCCTCCTTCGTGTTGGGTGGCTGGACGTGACTTGGTACCCCTCCTTCGTGTTGGGTGGCTGGACGTGACTTGGTACCCCTCCTTCGTGTCGGGTGGCTGGACGCGACTCGGTACCCCTCCTTCGTGTCGGGTGGCTGGACGTGACTCGGTACCCCTCCTTCGTGTCGGGTGGCTGGACGTGACTCGGTACCCCTCCTTCGTGTCGGGTGGCTGGACGTGACTCGGTACCCCTCCTTCGTGTCGGGTGGCTGGACGTGACTCGGTACCCCTCCTTCGTGTCGGGTGGCTGGACGTGACTCGGTACCCCTCCTTCGTGTCGGGTGGCTGGACGTGACTCGGTACCCCTCCTTCGTGTCGGGTGGCTGGACGTGACTCGGTACCCCTCCTTCGTGTCGGGTGGCTGGACGTGACTCGGTACCCCTCCTTCGTGTCGGGTGGCTGGACGTGACTCGGTACCCCTCCTTCGTGTCGGGTGGCTGGACGTGACTCGGTACCCCTCCTTCGTGTCGGGTGGCTGGACGTGACTCGGTACCCCTCCTTCGTGTCGGGTGGCTGGACGTGACTCGGTACCCCTCCTTCGTGTCGGGTGGCTGGACGTGACTCGGTACCCCTCCTTCGTGTCGGGTGGCTGGACGTGACTCGGTACCCCTCCTTCGTGTCGGGTGGCTGGACGTGACTCGGTACCCCTCCTTCGTGTCGGGTGGCTGGACGTGACTCGGTACCCCTCCTTCGTGTCGGGTGGCTGGACGTGACTCGGTACCCCTCCTTCGTGTCGGGTGGCTGGACGTGACTCGGTACCCCTCCTTCGTGTCGGGTGGCTGGACGTGACTCGGTACCCCTCCTTCGTGTCGGGTGGCTGGACGTGACTCGGTACCCCTCCTTCGTGTCGGGTGGCTGGACGTGACTCGGTACCCCTCCTTCGTGTCGGGTGGCTGGACGTGACTCGGTACCCCTCCTTCGTGTCGGGTGGCTGGACGTGACTCGGTACCCCTCCTTCGTGTCGGGTGGCTGGACGTGACTCGGTACCCCTCCTTCGTGTCGGGTGGCTGGACGTGACTCGGTACCCCTCCTTCGTGTCGGGTGGCTGGACGTGACTCGGTACCCCTCCTTCGTGTCGGGTGGCTGGACGTGACTCGGTACCCCTCCTTCGTGTCGGGTGGCTGGACGTGACTCGGTACCCCTCCTTCGTGTCGGGTGGCTGGACGTGACTCGGTACCCCTCCTTCGTGTCGGGTGGCTGGACGTGACTCGGTACCCCTCCTTCGTGTCGGGTGGCTGGACGTGACTCGGTACCCCTCCTTCGTGTCGGGTGGCTGGACGTGACTCGGTACCCCTCCTTCGTGTCGGGTGGCTGGACGTGACTCGGTACCCCTCCTTCGTGTCGGGTGGCTGGACGTGACTCGGTACCCCTCCTTCGTGTCGGGTGGCTGGACGTGACTCGGTACCCCTCCTTCGTGTCGGGTGGCTGGACGTGACTCGGTACCCCTCCTTCGTGTCGGGTGGCTGGACGTGACTCGGTACCCCTCCTTCGTGTCGGGTGGCTGGACGTGACTCGGTACCCCTCCTTCGTGTCGGGTGGCTGGACGTGACTCGGTACCCCTCCTTCGTGTCGGGTGGCTGGACGTGACTCGGTACCCCTCCTTCGTGTCGGGTGGCTGGACGTGACTCGGTACCCCTCCTTCGTGTCGGGTGGCTGGACGTGACTCGGTACCCCTCCTTCGTGTCGGGTGGCTGGACGTGACTCGGTACCCCTCCTTCGTGTCGGGTGGCTGGACGTGACTCGGTACCCCTCCTTCGTGTCGGGTGGCTGGACGTGACTCGGTACCCCTCCTTCGTGTCGGGTGGCTGGACGTGACTCGGTACCCCTCCTTCGTGTCGGGTGGCTGGACGTGACTCGGTACCCCTCCTTCGTGTCGGGTGGCTGGACGTGACTCGGTACCCCTCCTTCGTGTCGGGTGGCTGGACGTGACTCGGTACCCCTCCTTCGTGTCGGGTGGCTGGACGTGACTCGGTACCCCTCCTTCGTGTCGGGTGGCTGGACGTGACTCGGTACCCCTCCTTCGTGTCGGGTGGCTGGACGTGACTCGGTACCCCTCCTTCGTGTCGGGTGGCTGGACGTGACTCGGTACCCCTCCTTCGTGTCGGGTGGCTGGACGTGACTCGGTACCCCTCCTTCGTGTCGGGTGGCTGGACGTGACTCGGTACCCCTCCTTCGTGTCGGGTGGCTGGACGTGACTCGGTACCCCTCCTTCGTGTCGGGTGGCTGGACGTGACTCGGTACCCCTCCTTCGTGTCGGGTGGCTGGACGTGACTCGGTACCCCTCCTTCGTGTCGGGTGGCTGGACGTGACTCGGTACCCCTCCTTCGTGTCGGGTGGCTGGACGTGACTCGGTACCCCTCCTTCGTGTCGGGTGGCTGGACGTGACTCGGTACCCCTCCTTCGTGTCGGGTGGCTGGACGTGACTCGGTACCCCTCCTTCGTGTCGGGTGGCTGGACGTGACTCGGTACCCCTCCTTCGTGTCGGGTGGCTGGACGTGACTCGGTACCCCTCCTTCGTGTCGGGTGGCTGGACGTGACTCGGTACCCCTCCTTCGTGTCGGGTGGCTGGACGTGACTCGGTACCCCTCCTTCGTGTCGGGTGGCTGGACGTGACTCGGTACCCCTCCTTCGTGTCGGGTGGCTGGACGTGACTCGGTACCCCTCCTTCGTGTCGGGTGGCTGGACGTGACTCGGTACCCCTCCTTCGTGTCGGGTGGCTGGACGTGACTCGGTACCCCTCCTTCGTGTCGGGTGGCTGGACGTGACTCGGTACCCCTCCTTCGTGTCGGGTGGCTGGACGTGACTCGGTACCCCTCCTTCGTGTCGGGTGGCTGGACGTGACTCGGTACCCCTCCTTCGTGTCGGGTGGCTGGACGTGACTCGGTACCCCTCCTTCGTGTCGGGTGGCTGGACGTGACTCGGTACCCCTCCTTCGTGTCGGGTGGCTGGACGTGACTCGGTACCCCTCCTTCGTGTCGGGTGGCTGGACGTGACTCGGTACCCCTCCTTCGTGTCGGGTGGCTGGACGTGACTCGGTACCCCTCCTTCGTGTCGGGTGGCTGGACGTGACTCGGTACCCCTCCTTCGTGTCGGGTGGCTGGACGTGACTCGGTACCCCTCCTTCGTGTCGGGTGGCTGGACGTGACTCGGTACCCCTCCTTCGTGTCGGGTGGCTGGACGTGACTCGGTACCCCTCCTTCGTGTCGGGTGGCTGGACGTGACTCGGTACCCCTCCTTCGTGTCGGGTGGCTGGACGTGACTCGGTACCCCTCCTTCGTGTCGGGTGGCTGGACGTGACTCGGTACCCCTCCTTCGTGTCGGGTGGCTGGACGTGACTCGGTACCCCTCCTTCGTGTCGGGTGGCTGGACGTGACTCGGTACCCCTCCTTCGTGTCGGGTGGCTGGACGTGACTCGGTACCCCTCCTTCGTGTCGGGTGGCTGGACGTGACTCGGTACCCCTCCTTCGTGTCGGGTGGCTGGACGTGACTCGGTACCCCTCCTTCGTGTCGGGTGGCTGGACGTGACTCGGTACCCCTCCTTCGTGTCGGGTGGCTGGACGTGACTCGGTACCCCTCCTTCGTGTCGGGTGGCTGGACGTGACTCGGTACCCCTCCTTCGTGTCGGGTGGCTGGACGTGACTCGGTACCCCTCCTTCGTGTCGGGTGGCTGGACGTGACTCGGTACCCCTCCTTCGTGTCGGGTGGCTGGACGTGACTCGGTACCCCTCCTTCGTGTCGGGTGGCTGGACGTGACTCGGTACCCCTCCTTCGTGTCGGGTGGCTGGACGTGACTCGGTACCCCTCCTTCGTGTCGGGTGGCTGGACGTGACTCGGTACCCCTCCTTCGTGTCGGGTGGCTGGACGTGACTCGGTACCCCTCCTTCGTGTCGGGTGGCTGGACGTGACTCGGTACCCCTCCTTCGTGTCGGGTGGCTGGACGTGACTCGGTACCCCTCCTTCGTGTCGGGTGGCTGGACGTGACTCGGTACCCCTCCTTCGTGTCGGGTGGCTGGACGTGACTCGGTACCCCTCCTTCGTGTCGGGTGGCTGGACGTGACTCGGTACCCCTCCTTCGTGTCGGGTGGCTGGACGTGACTCGGTACCCCTCCTTCGTGTCGGGTGGCTGGACGTGACTCGGTACCCCTCCTTCGTGTCGGGTGGCTGGACGTGACTCGGTACCCCTCCTTCGTGTCGGGTGGCTGGACGTGACTCGGTACCCCTCCTTCGTGTCGGGTGGCTGGACGTGACTCGGTACCCCTCCTTCGTGTCGGGTGGCTGGACGTGACTCGGTACCCCTCCTTCGTGTCGGGTGGCTGGACGTGACTCGGTACCCCTCCTTCGTGTCGGGTGGCTGGACGTGACTCGGTACCCCTCCTTCGTGTCGGGTGGCTGGACGTGACTCGGTACCCCTCCTTCGTGTCGGGTGGCTGGACGTGACTCGGTACCCCTCCTTCGTGTCGGGTGGCTGGACGTGACTCGGTACCCCTCCTTCGTGTCGGGTGGCTGGACGTGACTCGGTACCCCTCCTTCGTGTCGGGTGGCTGGACGTGACTCGGTACCCCTCCTTCGTGTCGGGTGGCTGGACGTGACTCGGTACCCCTCCTTCGTGTCGGGTGGCTGGACGTGACTCGGTACCCCTCCTTCGTGTCGGGTGGCTGGACGTGACTCGGTACCCCTCCTTCGTGTCGGGTGGCTGGACGTGACTCGGTACCCCTCCTTCGTGTCGGGTGGCTGGACGTGACTCGGTACCCCTCCTTCGTGTCGGGTGGCTGGACGTGACTCGGTACCCCTCCTTCGTGTCGGGTGGCTGGACGTGACTCGGTACCCCTCCTTCGTGTCGGGTGGCTGGACGTGACTCGGTACCCCTCCTTCGTGTCGGGTGGCTGGACGTGACTCGGTACCCCTCCTTCGTGTCGGGTGGCTGGACGTGACTCGGTACCCCTCCTTCGTGTCGGGTGGCTGGACGTGACTCGGTACCCCTCCTTCGTGTCGGGTGGCTGGACGTGACTCGGTACCCCTCCTTCGTGTCGGGTGGCTGGACGTGACTCGGTACCCCTCCTTCGTGTCGGGTGGCTGGACGTGACTCGGTACCCCTCCTTCGTGTCGGGTGGCTGGACGTGACTCGGTACCCCTCCTTCGTGTCGGGTGGCTGGACGTGACTCGGTACCCCTCCTTCGTGTCGGGTGGCTGGACGTGACTCGGTACCCCTCCTTCGTGTCGGGTGGCTGGACGTGACTCGGTACCCCTCCTTCGTGTCGGGTGGCTGGACGTGACTCGGTACCCCTCCTTCGTGTCGGGTGGCTGGACGTGACTCGGTACCCCTCCTTCGTGTCGGGTGGCTGGACGTGACTCGGTACCCCTCCTTCGTGTCGGGTGGCTGGACGTGACTCGGTACCCCTCCTTCGTGTCGGGTGGCTGGACGTGACTCGGTACCCCTCCTTCGTGTCGGGTGGCTGGACGTGACTCGGTACCCCTCCTTCGTGTCGGGTGGCTGGACGTGACTCGGTACCCCTCCTTCGTGTCGGGTGGCTGGACGTGACTCGGTACCCCTCCTTCGTGTCGGGTGGCTGGACGTGACTCGGTACCCCTCCTTCGTGTCGGGTGGCTGGACGTGACTCGGTACCCCTCCTTCGTGTCGGGTGGCTGGACGTGACTCGGTACCCCTCCTTCGTGTCGGGTGGCTGGACGTGACTCGGTACCCCTCCTTCGTGTCGGGTGGCTGGACGTGACTCGGTACCCCTCCTTCGTGTCGGGTGGCTGGACGTGACTCGGTACCCCTCCTTCGTGTCGGGTGGCTGGACGTGACTCGGTACCCCTCCTTCGTGTCGGGTGGCTGGACGTGACTCGGTACCCCTCCTTCGTGTCGGGTGGCTGGACGTGACTCGGTACCCCTCCTTCGTGTCGGGTGGCTGGACGTGACTCGGTACCCCTCCTTCGTGTCGGGTGGCTGGACGTGACTCGGTACCCCTCCTTCGTGTCGGGTGGCTGGACGTGACTCGGTACCCCTCCTTCGTGTCGGGTGGCTGGACGTGACTCGGTACCCCTCCTTCGTGTCGGGTGGCTGGACGCGACTTGGTACCCCTCCTTCGTGTCGGGTGGCTGGACGTGACTCGGTACCCCTCCTTCGTGTCGGGTGGCTGGACGCGACTTGGTACCCCTCCTTCGTGTCGGGTGGCTGGACGTGACTCGGTACCCCTCCTTCGTGTCGGGTGGCTGGACGTGACTTGGTACCCCTCCTTCGTGTCGGGTGGCTGGACGTGACTTGGTACCCCTCCTTCGTGTCGGGTGGCTGGACGTGACTTGGTACCCCTCCTTCGTGTCGGGTGGCTGGACGTGACTTGGTACCCCTCCTTCGTGTCGGGTGGCTGGACGTGACTTGGTACCCCTCCTTCGTGTCGGGTGGCTGGACGTGACTTGGTACCCCTCCTTCGTGTCGGGTGGCTGGACGTGACTTGGTACCCCTCCTTCGTGTCGGGTGGCTGGACGTGACTTGGTACCCCTCCTTCGTGTCGGGTGGCTGGACGTGACTTGGTACCCCTCCTTCGTGTCGGGTGGCTGGACGTGACTTGGTACCCCTCCTTCGTGTCGGGTGGCTGGACGTGACTTGGTACCCCTCCTTCGTGTCGGGTGGCTGGACGTGACTTGGTACCCCTCCTTCGTGTCGGGTGGCTGGACGTGACTTGGTACCCCTCCTTCGTGTCGGGTGGCTGGACGTGACTTGGTACCCCTCCTTCGTGTCGGGTGGCTGGACGTGACTTGGTACCCCTCCTTCGTGTCGGGTGGCTGGACGTGACTTGGTACCCCTCCTTCGTGTCGGGTGGCTGGACGTGACTTGGTACCCCTCCTTCGTGTCGGGTGGCTGGACGTGACTTGGTACCCCTCCTTCGTGTCGGGTGGCTGGACGTGACTTGGTACCCCTCCTTCGTGTCGGGTGGCTGGACGTGACTTGGTACCCCTCCTTCGTGTCGGGTGGCTGGACGTGACTTGGTACCCCTCCTTCGTGTCGGGTGGCTGGACGTGACTTGGTACCCCTCCTTCGTGTCGGGTGGCTGGACGTGACTTGGTACCCCTCCTTCGTGTCGGGTGGCTGGACGTGACTTGGTACCCCTCCTTCGTGTCGGGTGGCTGGACGTGACTTGGTACCCCTCCTTCGTGTCGGGTGGCTGGACGTGACTTGGTACCCCTCCTTCGTGTCGGGTGGCTGGACGTGACTTGGTACCCCTCCTTCGTGTCGGGTGGCTGGACGTGACTTGGTACCCCTCCTTCGTGTCGGGTGGCTGGACGTGACTTGGTACCCCTCCTTCGTGTCGGGTGGCTGGACGTGACTTGGTACCCCTCCTTCGTGTCGGGTGGCTGGACGTGACTTGGTACCCCTCCTTCGTGTCGGGTGGCTGGACGTGACTTGGTACCCCTCCTTCGTGTCGGGTGGCTGGACGTGACTTGGTACCCCTCCTTCGTGTCGGGTGGCTGGACGTGACTTGGTACACCTCCTTCGTGTCGGGTGGCTGGACGCGACTTGGCACCCCTCCTTGGTGTTGGGTGGCTGGACGTGACTCGGTACCCCTCCTTCGTGTCGGGTGGCTGGACGCGACTTGGTACCCCTCCTTCGTGTCGGGTGGCTGGGCGCGACTCGGTACCCCTCCTTGGTGTTGGGTGGCTGGACGCGACTCGGTACCCCTCCTTCGTGTTGGGTGGCAGGGCGCGACTTGGCACCCCTCCTTGGTGTTGGGTGGCTGGACGCGACTCGGTACCCCTCCTTGGTGTTGGGTGGCTGGACGCGACTCGGTACCCCTACCTCGGGTAGGTTTGGTGGTCACGAGACACAACTTGGTACCTACCTTACACTCCTGATGATCCCAAAACAATTTTCTGGGCACAATTCGATTCCCCCGGAATTACCCACTCAAGTTAGGTGCTATATGTGGGATTAGACAGGCTCTTAAAGTCAGTAGATATTTTGAGACACACACACACACACACACTCAAACTCACACTCACACCTTCCCCCTAACCCTTCCCCCCTTCCACACACCATAAGTTGGTTAAATATATGGAAACCTCTTTCGTGATAAAGGTATCGTAACTTGTCAAGTTAAATTAGATCTAAAATACGATTACAGTGCTCAATATTATTGCGTGACTTCTGATTGCTAATCTCCCCCCAATATACACACATGCAACACACACACATATATATACGTAGTAGGTAGAAATCTCTGAGTTTTTTAGAAGTGTAATTTTCGTTCTGGCGTGTTCAACGTTCAAGCAGTGGGAATAAATAATATTGGTTTTAAATCTCGAATGGGATTTTTATTCCCCTCCAGTACTTTTTTTTTTTATTTGTTATCAGCTGAACCTTTGACCTTCATTCTATAAATCGCTTCATTCATTCCATATCTGTTTGGTTGGCGATAAAGTAAATAAAGAATTGTTCGGAATAATGTTTGTGTTGTTTATTGTGGCATAACTTAAATGTGAAGAAAATAAGCAACGATTTTATTCGGGAATACTGCAACTTCGTACTATTACTGTACTACTTTTACTATTACTGTACTACTTTGACTATTACTGTACTATTTTTACTAATACTTTACTACGTTCTACTGTAATTGTATTAATTTTACTATTCTTGTGCTTCTTTTAATAGTTATTATTGTACTACTTTTACTATAACTGTGTTACTTTTACTATTACTTATGTTACTGTACTCTCACTACTTATTCCCCTCCCCACATGCAAAATATAAAATTAAAACATGGTTACTAACGACTTGATCTAAGGGGTAGCTTACTGGGAGCGTAGCTTAGAAACCCCGGCTGGGTTTGAACCCACGAACATCGTGTCCTGAGGCGAGAACTTTACCCCAAGATCACCGAGGTCAACTCCAATAATAGTAATGTTATGTTTGCTCTGGATAAAATAAAATGTTTAGCTGAGATAACTTAAGCCGTTAATGTTTGATTAAAATTAATATTAATGTATAAAATGACATAAAACCAGACTTGACATAAAGCTTTCTTTGGAGCTAAGCATGAAAAATAACGTTGGGGATTTATCGGTTATTTTATTCTGTTCCCTTCCCCCTAACTAGCCTCCCACCCCCTAACCCCCCC
>CABFWB010002496.1:93203-106712 GCA_902151455.1 Timema bartmani
GGAGGCAGGTCTCTGAATAAATCACCGGTGGGTTTTTTTTTACAACTGAAACAGCAAACAAAGGAGAACTAAGCATATATCCACCCCCACTTCTTTCACTGGATGCGTCGACTTGTGTGGTGCTCCACATATCTCTTGTGGGCCCTCACACTGGACCGGCTCCCGTCTTTTAAGTCTTCCCCATTCCGTCGAAGGAGTTCCCAAACACTTGTCACTCAACTTTTGACGAACTTGGGAGGAGCTTTATTACAACGCACTTGCAATATGTCAAAGCCTGTCAACGCGATCTACTCTTTCTTATTTAAGATATTTTATTAATATGTTTAGTATCAAAGATACCCGTTTCAGTGGTCGAATAGTCTGAGACGTCACTCTCGTGTTAGACTGTCTTGCTGATGACGTGGAGATAGGGGCTCGAATATACGTTGCGTCAAGCGAGAGTGGTTTTCCCCAAATAGTTCCCCACTCTCCTTCCATGTATATGCGGGTAGATTACCTCTAAAATTATTCCCTCCTCATCCTTGCCCCATTAGAGTAATTAGCATATATGCGTAAAGTAACGTCCTTAGCTGAGAACTAGAAAGGTTACTATATCTACTTTAAAGTATTTATACGTAAACTAATGCTATTTACAGCTGTCGCATTTGATATTTATAGTAAATATATAAAAAATAACACTAATATAATAACAAAATATTATCATTGTTGGTGGCAAAAAAGCTAGGATATTTGTATTTTATATTAAAACTGAACTGTAGCTACAGTAAGAATTTTTGTAGGAAGAAACTTTTAGAAAATATAATTTATTTATTTTTCGGCCAAAATTGATTTTTTAAAAATATCCTCTATTTATTATTGGTTTTATTTTAGAGATATTGATTATATCTATCAAAATCACAGCTGCCGATCACATGAACACGTAAGAGTAAATTTATTAACTTTTCTAGCTGTCAGATATGGTTATTTCTATTAAAATTGAGTTGTATTTTACACTACGCAAAGAGAAAGAAACAAAGATTTTTTTTTTTTTAAACTGGATAGAACATGTCAGTGTAAATATTTAAAACTACGGCAGCCCCTCTTTTCGAACTCTTGTAGCTTCAGGGGAAAACGGATTGAAAGGAAGCGGCGTTTCACCTTCGGCAAACAATAAAAAAATCTCACCCCCCCACTGGGAGGATTGCAAAGCACTTGTCTTCACACTCAACCTCCCCTCCCCTTTCTACCCCCCGCCCAACAAAGTATACCTCTGAGCTCTGAGCGCTGAGCTTTATTCTAATTTCACTTGTACTCATGAGGGTAGTAATATGCGGGCTTATGAGTGTTTTGCTTTCTTTCTTCTTGGTGTAGAGGTTTATTTACTATTACTATTTCTTAGAGGGGAGGTAGGACTTTACGCTTGTTTTTATCAAGGTATTCAACGAGAACATTGTAAAAAAAACTGCAACGCTGGCCGCATGGCTTAAGGTATCACTGTCGCAATGGACTTAGACTGCGGATTACAGAGAGATTAAAGTTCGAATCCCGGTTGGGTGTAATTTTTTTTCCCAAAATGGTTTTTCATTTCATGCAAAAAAAAAAATGCGGGCTCCATATTTACACTAATAGGAGAGGGAGGAAGGTAGGTAAAGTTTATAAAAAATATACTATATATTCTTGTGAGTGANATGGTTTTTCATTTCATGCAAAAAAAATGCGGGCTCCATATTTACACTAATAGGAGAGGGAGGAAGGTAGGTAAAGTTTATAAAAAATATACTATATATTCTTGTGAGTGAAGTGAAAAACCATTTAGGAAAAAACACGCCCCAGTTTACCCGGCCGCGGTATTAGAATCATAAACCTTCCATTTGGTGTAAAACTAGACCAGACGTGGTTTAAAAATATAATTGGTCCATTACATTTTATTTTAGTTATTTTTTGCTGTCCTGCGACTTACTATCCGTCTAGATTCATCAACATATCTATATTAGAACCACTTATTGAAACTGCCCATTTTACGAGTTGGGGCAAAATTTTTGCCCAATCCGTAAACTGTCCTCTTTCTCTTGACCATTTCACAAACCACACAAAAATTGCCTGAACTCTTAGCTATTTCATAGACTGCAAATTACTGTCATATCTACTACAATAATTATGATACTTTATAAAATAAATATTTACTCAGATAACTGATCCGAAACCGTTCGGACATATTGAGTAAAAATGCCTCGACATATTCTATGTAGGAAAATGCGTACATCCATCCATCTAAGTACATCCACAAAATATTTATAACGAAAACTATCCCAACCTATTAAATCAAATTACTTGAAAATTGACACCTGGATACGGGAATGGAAGCCACATTTAGGATGTTTTACAACTTATGTGTTGATATCCATCCCAACCTAGCATAACCTAACCTCCCACGCGTGAATTTATCAATATTTTTGGATTAAGTTCGAATTTGTTAGCGCATTGAAGAGTTTTGCTAAGCTGAGATGGCTTACACTAAAATTGATCTTGAAATTAAATATATTCGCCAACAGAAGGCGGTGACTTGGTTGATATGAATGGCTAGATTAAGGGTTAACGCAATGGTGTCTTTAGTAATACTATATTGTCATTAAAAAATGTTATCAAACTATTCTATTAATAATTTCAACCAATGTTTGCAATGAAGAACCTTCTGCTGGTTGTCACCTACCCACACTCATATCGTAGATGAGCTATAGATTAGACCAGTGGTTTACAAACATTTTGAATGTCATAACACCCCATCAACTTGCGTAATTTGGGGTACCACAAAGATAATCCTGAATATTTAAGATGATAAATTAATAATAATAGAATATATACATAGACTAGCAGTTTGACTCGTTCTTCTCACGGTTAAACTATTTCAAATTAGAACTTTTTGATAGTCCCTCGTAGTACAATTCTGAACTAACTATGGCAATCACAATCAAATTATGGTAATTAATAAATTAAAGTAAATTAAATGTTTTGAGACAAAATATTACCTTGTTCACAAACTGGGTGCACAAGCAAATGCAGTCCATTAACAGCGCAACAATTACCTAAGCACGAACATAAAATAGGATAAACGAACTAATATACATTGTTACAAAACTGATTTGGACAAAAGTTAATGTGGGATTGTCCTTTTACAATCTTGACAAATTTAAATTTTCTTTCGTGATGAAAAGAAGATTTTATAATAATTTAAGCTACTACCCTCGCTCCCCCACCCATGTTTTAGGCTCCTTTATAACCAGTAAATATTTAACACTTATTTTGTTATTGGCGTAATCCCTATGATTTCCCGACAAATTTCAATTTCTTGCTCACCTAAAATCATTTTTATTTAACAGCCCCCACTTAACCTCTCCTTCTATATTTTCAACATTTAAAATCTTTAGTTTTTTATGGTTATCTGGATGTGATACCTTCTTGCCAAATTTCAGTTTTCTACCACACATCGAAATGTTTGTTTCTATAGGTTTTGGAAATTGTAACTCAATTCCTCCATTAAAACAACTCCTACTTAGACGTTTTGAGTTTTAAAACGAAAATGGTTATCCAGAATTGTCCTTCTAGCTGCCTGCCCTCCTCCTCCGCACCCAGCCCCCCTCCCCCCAGTTTCCCAAAGTCCCAATTCAAAATTTAACATTTTCAGATATTTATATTAATTTGGTGTGGTATTTTTACCTTTCGTCTGAATTAAATTTTTTACCACACTGATAAGTAGTTGTTTAGTTTTAGTTTTTAAAGTGTTTCCCCACCACCTTTTTTTCAATTAACACTTAGAAATTTCAAATTTATTTGATTATCTGGAGTGTTATTTTTACCTGCCTGCCAAATTTTAATTTTATAAATCATTTAAAAAGTTTTTTTTTTCAATTTTGGCACTCTCATTTCCTAGAGTCTCATTTTGAAATTTTCCAATCTTATACTTTTATGTTTATATGGGGAAATTCCTCTACCTTCCTGCCAAGCAAAATTTCAAGTTCCTAGGCCCAGTGATTGAGGTACTATGGTGATGGGTGAGTCCCACATCTTATTTGGCCCTCTACACCCTCTTAGGAGAAGAAATTTGAAAAGCCCTCAAAAGGTCTCACCCAATTCTAGAAAAGAATCCTTCATTTTAAATGTCAAGGCCCTATATCCACTTGGTTAAAAAGATACATAGCTAAATTTTGAAAACTTTCAAACCCCCTTACTCCCTTTGGAGACTAAATTTAAAATTTAAGACTTATTTGGCTATCTAGAGCTCTCCTTGTAACTGTCTGCCAAATTTAGATTTTCTATGACGCTTAGTAGTTATTTTTCTGTTTAAACACCCCTTCCCCCATCCCATCAAAAAATATAAGGCTTTCAGAGTATTTGGAATGGTCTCTTTACCTTCCTGCCAAATTTTAATTGTATACCTCATCTAAAAAGTGTTGTTTTTTCTATTGATAGTTCCTCCATCACCCCCAATTCCCGGAGACCGATTTTAAATTTTCGTTTTAGATTTTTCTGGTTAAATAGGGAAATCCCCCTACATTCCTACTAAATTTCAGTTTTACAGCTCATCTGAGAGTGGGTTTTCTTTTCTGGACAGATCTTCTTTCAGCTTTATACGTATAGAGATTAGGTTTGTAAAACCAGAAAAATTGGTAGGCAAAGTATACAAAAAATATCACTAAAATATTTCATATAAATTCAAACTTTTTAAGCCACCAAAACTGATAGTATTTTACTATTTTATAGGTATTGCTAATATCTATCAAAAATGACGGTTTCAGATTAAACAAATTGACGTATGAATACGTGAAAGATGATAGATATACAGTAGTAATGTTTCTAAATGTCAGATAAGGTTATTATTATAAAAATTGGAATATATCAACTTTTAAACACCCACTGCAGTGGCCGCATAGTCTAAGGCGTCACTCTCGAAATAGATTAAACTGCCGATTACGGGGAGATTGAGGGTTTGAATCCCGGTCGGGTCTACTGAGAGTGTTTTTTTCTTTAATGGTTTTCTATCCTTCCTTCCTCCACCCTACCCCATTAGAGTAATTATCGTATATGAGTATAACTTGAACAGGTAGTAAGACGCGGGGATAAAAAAAATTGATGACATTTTATTAATTTATTTTGATATAAGTTTTTGGTAGTGATAATATTTATCTAAAATTACAGCTGCGAATGACATAACCTGAACGTATAAATATATGAAATTAAATCTAGTAATTTTAACGTCAGAAAAGGCTCTTTTTATGAAAATAGTACTGTACAAACCCTGAGCGTTTGACAAGCTATAATGTTGGCTTAGACGATTCTTCACCCTGAATACGGTTGATTTTAGACTAAAAAGTGTAGAGACGGGTCTCGGGAGTTTGCTGATAGCCGCTTTGAACCCACGGGGAGTTCGCTGATAGCCGCGTTGAACCCTCGGGAGTTCGCTGATAGCCGCCTTGGAGCCTTCTCCGACCTGACTCTCTTGCAGATTGTGAGGCGGGGTTGCATAGATGAAATTGAGGCGAAGGAAACACAGAGCTTGAGTGGGTAATATAAGTAGGTTTTGCGGTGGGTGGACGGACGGGGGCTGGATCGTGTGGCTCGATAGCTGCATGGCGAGCTAGGTTACCCCTGGAAACTACGCCACCCAGCTCAGCTCCGTTCAGATAAACCCTGTTCATCGCAAGGTTGGCTACACATCTCACTAACCATCCGGACTATCCGCATTAATTTACATCAATGGGGGTAAAGATAAAGAAGGGCAAAATGTACGATAATTTGCGTAAAGAGACAGACACCATTCAAAAAAGCCCACCCTCAATACATCCACCCAAAATTCGAACCGGTAAATTAAATCAAATGAGCCCCTTTTTTTTAGCACCACTTCTTACTACCCTGACTCTAATGGGATAGGGGTGAAGGAAGAATTTTTAAGGTAATCAACCAGTATTTGCGTGGAAGTAGAGTGGAAAACTATTTAGTAAAAACACCCTTGGTACACAGCCATAATTCAAACCCCCTGATCTCCCTCGTCTTCGGCAGTCCAGTATGATGCGAGAGTGACTGACGCCATAGATCATTCGACCACTGACACGGGTGTTTTTTTCTTCAAGTTGGTAAGTTTTGTCACATAGATTAGAGAGGGGATTATAAAGATGGTTTTAGTGAATGTGCACCTGCATTCGTGTAGACTGGGGATAGTAAAACCGAGATTATAACTACATTTAGAGAACCAATGCAACCGGCTGTGATTTGAACTTCAACCTTTCCGACATCTGACGCCCAAGACCTTGTAACCACTGAAGCACCTGTGCTGAAATTTAAGGACCAGTTTCATAGTCAGATTGAGTGCTCCACTAAATACATGACGACGCTTAGCTAAACTCGAATTGAATGGGCGAGTTTCGCAAATGAAACTGGCCCATTCCATTCTGGTCTAGGTATATGTCATTCTGTTGGATCCGGACATCTGGGCGCTTGCGAACTAGGCACTGGGACAACTGGATGCTGCCAAAACTGGGCGCGGCCTTAAAAAAATTGTATTTTAATTGTAAAAAAAATGAAAAATGTGTGTTTTAATTGTAAAATAAACTAAAATTAGGTTAGGTTAGGCTTGATTAGGTTAGGATAGGTTAGATATTCTTCATGGCTTTTATTGTGTTTAATTTTTTTATTTTAAAATATAAAGTAGACTAACTTTATAAATACAAACAAATTAAGGTTCCTCTCTTATGATTTTAAAAAAAAACTCCAAAAATCAATATTTACGTAAAAAAGATCATTACTTTTTACACTGGCGTCCAGTTGTCTCGGTGCCCACTCTTGCAAGCGCCCATTTGGCCGCGCCCATTTGTCCTAGACAGTACTAAGTCTGACTGTGAAACTGACCCTTAATGTCCACGTGGTGTTAAACCAGACAAAATGTTAGGGTAATAGGTGTGTACCCCGGACGGGTAAAGACGCTATATAAAAAGAGTACTTGTAATAAATAAGTACTTTACACTAAAAGTTTACACCCATATGCTTATTATCTATATTTTAGTTTAAAGACACATAGACATGAAAGCGGCCAATTTTCTACACCTGGTGACATTAATAGTTCCTTAATATATTTCAAAAGTGTCCTGAAATTTAATTTAAAACTTTTTCTCTTCATTTAAAAAGTTTCTCATATAATGCTGCTATGCTCATGAATGATACTCGACAACTGTTGATATCACCACGTGAAGAAAATTAAACTCTATGTTTCTACTGGAGAAATATTTTATTTAATTTGACCAAAAAAGTTTAAGCCATACCAACTGAAAAAAAAAACTTACTTTTTACCACTTAACCGTCGGCCTTACCTTAAACTCGTGGAGGAAAATAGATAGAAGAAAGCTGAGGTATTTTAGACGCCATGGATGTGTAAAAGAAACAATAAAGTTATTAAAGTTAAAAGTCAAAACCTCTCTAAAACTTAGTGATTTTTATTTCTTTCCACTTAACGTACGCTTCCCTTCACCAACCCTCTGGCCCCCTGCGAACCCCCTCACTCACACGTGCCTACCAGTAACCTAATGAAGTTTCTATAAAGGGGGAGAGGTGAGTCCCAGGCACTAATATGACCCCACTCTTTTCAAGTGCCTTTTAAACAATAGAGATAAAAAGTGTTCACTCTTAAACCAGAGTAAAATGAGTTTATTGTGACTTTTTTTTTAAAATAGATGGTTATGGGCATGGCGTGTGTGNATGAGTTTATTGTGACTTTTTTTTTAAATACATGGTTATGGGCATGGCGTGTGTGAGTGGGGGGGTAGGCGGGACTATAGTATTAAAGGCAATTTGCCTATTTTATACGCTCAAAGAAGTTATTCACCTGTTAGAATATTTAATTTTTTTTATTATAACTCTCATTTAATTTATTTTGCACGTAGATGTATCTCGATAAAATATACAATACATTAAGTGATTATATAGTAAATTACCCGCCTCAGTGGCGCAGTTGGCTAACACACGCTAGTTTTGTGTTGAGCCAGACTGCTGAGGACGAGAAGATCAAGGTTCGAATCTCGATCTGCTGAACTTTGATGGCTTTCCCTAAATGGTTTTCCACCCTTCCTCTATGAAAATGCGGGTTCACTTCCTCTAAATTCAACCTTTCAAATTCTTAACCCATTAGCGTAATTAGTACTTAAGCGTATAACTCGAACGGGTAGTAAGACGCGATGCTAAATAAAATAAATATAGTAAATAACTTTCGCTAAAACGAGTTTTGAATATGTTCCGTATTAATTAACACCTCTTGCGATTAATCATAGAAATGAAAAGGTAAAACTTGATTCTTCATTTACCTTTATTAAGGTTTATACTTGCATCGGTAGGGCATGGGATTAGAAGCGTCATTCTTGTCCATTCTGGTTTACTGGTGACGATGAGGTAACCTTTGGCTCGAATTCCAGCTGGATAAAATGATTAAAAAAATTCCTCAATTGTTTCCAACTCTTTTCCCTTAAAAATGAGGTAATAATACTTATAAATTAAATTTTCCTTATCCCTACTCCATTAGTGTAAATATGCCGATAGTCGGCTGAGTATATGGTGCACAAAATAAAAATCGGGTGATGTGTTCTAATTTCTACATTAAACAACAACAGCTTATATAAATGCACTTTCTGAAATAATATCACAGGTAAAAATATATATATTTTTTTCATTTAATTATTATTATAGTTCTGGCCAATAGTCGGGAGACCTATGATAGGCCAGCACTAAAAAGTACACAAGTACCTTACAACTACATGTAATAAAATAATTAAAAACACTAATAGCTAATTAATTATACATACTGATGAATAATTACATAAAATAGGAGATAATTATTAATGATGGATGTTAAAAATAATAAATAAATAACTTAAAGTAATCAAAGCATAAGTATTTAAAAAGGAAAACAATAAGCGAACAATAATAATAATATTAATAATAATGGTAGAATGTTCCTTAATAGAACGTGTCTGGTGTAAGAACCAATCAATTGAAAATTATTTTACTTTAACATCATTTAAACACTATACTACTAAATTAATCTTACGTCATATTATAGAATCTTGCGTCATTACACAATAATTATCTTAGAGAAGGGGGCGTAGAATTATGAAAAATGGCTTCATTTTCTCAACGACACACTCCTTCGATACATTTCAAGCCTCCCGACTACGCAGAGGAATCCAGAAATGCCCTAGAGAAAAAACAAACAATAATACTGTATTATGTACGAGTTGAACAACATCCTCAATATATTATTACAGTTCTTAAATACCTATGTTTATGGCACATACTTTGGTTCCTAGCTATCTCTTTCCTAGCCCACTATCCATATGTGTATTCTATACAATATGTTCTCTATCTCTAGTTTATGGTCTACAATATGTTCGCTAACTCCCCCTGGATATGGTCTACAATATGTTATCTAACTCCCCCTGTTTATGGTCTACGATATATTTTCCAACCCTCCCCCCTGTTTATGGTCTACAATATGTTCTTTAACTCCCACTGTTAGTGGTCTACAATGTTTACCCCAACTCCCTGTGTTTATGGTCCACCCTCTGTTCCCTAATTCCTGTGTTTATGGTCTACAATATGTTCGCTAACCCCCCCTGGTTATGGTCTATAATATGTTATCTAACTCCCCCTGGCTATTCTCTATAATATGTTCTCTAACTCCCCCTGTTTATGGTCTACAATATATTCTCTAACCCTCCCCCGTGTTTATGGTCTACAATATGTTCTGTAACTCCCACTGTTAGTGGTCTACAATATTTCCCCCAACTCCCTGTGTTTATGCTCCACCATCTGTTCCCTAATTCCCTGTGTTTATGCTCCACCATCTGTTCCCTAATTCCCTGTGTTTATGCTCTACCATCTGTTCCCTAATTCCCTGTGTTTATGGTCTACAATATGTTCTCTAACTTCCTGTGTTTATAGTCTACAATGTGTTGCATAGCTCGCTGTGTTTATTGTCTACAATATGTTATCTAGCTTCCTGTGTTTATGGTCTACATTATGTTATCTAGCTTCCTGTGTTTGTGGTCTACAATCTGTTCTCTAACTCCCTCTGTTCATAGCCCACAATATATGCCCCAACTTCTATGGTCCACCATCTGTTTCCTGGATCCCTCTTTTCCCTCTTGTGATTTTTTTTTTTACTTTCTTTATGAGCTCCATGGATGAAGAGTTAAAAAAAAATTACAAAAGTGCTTCTGGCCACATTAATAGGATTCTCCTGCTGTGGAGATAAATGGCACTTGCTTCTTGTTTTTGTATTTTTAAATTCGTTTGTCGTAAGTGGGCACCCCATCTCTTCAACACTCCCTATTTCTTGATGGATTCAAGCAGCACTGTTGGAAGTGTTGGCTCCGTATGGAGGCCAAAGGGAGGGTGTTTCAGGAAGATGGTGGGGGGAGGGTTGGAAAAGTGACTGACAAGTCTTGTGGGCTTACGGTATGGGTACACCATCAGCTGTTAAGTTGGCACTGGAAGTATGTTTGAAGCGAGTCGTTTAGGAGTTTCATATAATCTGAACCAAGACATCAGCTTTTTTTCTGGCTTCGAGTAGAATAAATTGTATCTATGATACTGTTGAGTATTAGAGTGAATTTATGACGTCATGAACTGAAGTGGATTTTATTTTTTAGCATCGTGTCTTTCTACCAGTTGGGGTTATACGCTTGTGTACTAATTATGCTGATGGTTTTAGGTATTAAAAAGGTTAGATTCTCAGGAAGTGTACCAGAAAAAACATTTTNGTTGGGGTTATACGCTTGTGTACTAATTATGCTGATGGTTTTAGGTATTAAAAAGGTTAGATTCTCAGGAAGTGTACCAGAAAAAACATTTTGGTAAAACTACCCTCAGTACATTCGATCGAGACTCGAACTTCGGTCTCCCGGTCATCGTCAGTCTCTAGCCTACTGCGAGAGTGGCACGTTAGACTATGCGGCCACAGAATCGGGTAACTACAGTGTTACAGCTTGTATTAAAATAAAAGATTAACATCTTGGTGGGAGAAAAAAAGGCCAGGGCTGCCCTAAGCAAACTTCGTTTGTGGGAGTCCTGGTTACCTGCCTCGCCCGCCCACCGCCAACCCCCTAAATTGTTTAAAACTTTTATTTTTGTTAAGTATTAATATAATAGTTTGCACATGTATACAAATTTTCAGCTTTATTAGGTATCAGAAAATACCTAATAGGTAAATACATGTAATAATTTGCTAGAAGTCATGTTTTTATACTGCGAGTGACTAAAATATAAAATAGAACACATTGGTTGTAATGAGAGATGGTCACACTGGAGCGAGCGACTCAAACGACGCGCTTGAAAGATAGAGCTGATTATATTTTTTCCAGCACGCTCGCTCGAGCCGGAACAGTATAGTTTACAGGCGCTATGCAGTACTATTTAGCGTGCTAATAAAACTTCTTCAATTTGACATGATATTAGACTTTTGTATTATTATTATTGATAGGTTTAGAACACTTGCTACTAACGACCTAATTTAATTGGTAAGACTATAATCAATATGTGTGAGTGTGTGAGCGTGTGTGTGTGTGTGTCCGATATGTTAATACTTCAATGTTATAATCAAAGTAGGCCTTTACAAATAAGAATCACCACTCACTCCTACTTTTTCTTTTTTGTAAACATATATATGTATATGTATATATATATATAAATATATGAAAATTGGTTTGGTAAAACTCCGAAAATTACTCTGTGTGTATTTATGTATATATATTTATGTATATATATATATATATATACACAGAGTAATGTTTGGAGAGTAATGTTTGGAGTTTTAAAGAACCAATTTTAATATATATATATATATATATATTTATACACACACACACACATACACACAGAGTAATGCTTGGAGTTTTACCGAACCAATTTTCATCATTTAAAAAATAGGTGTTACAGTGCATCGCACAGAAACTTTCTCGCGCCCTTTCCTAAAAAAATAGAGATCTTTACTCTATTCGTAAGATACGTGAAACGAAATAATAAATATATGTTGTGCAGAAACATTCCAATAAATAGCATAAATGAAGTAAAATACAGTTACAGAGTTACAGAAACATATTGAAAAAAAAAGTAACATTTTTGTTTACCAAAGAGTATGGAGATAATCATCTCGCCATTTCACAGACCTCAATTTGAGAACTGTATTAGCTAATATCTCAGAAATGATTTTTTTAATAAAAAATATTCATTTTAAAAGTTAGTTATTATTTATTGTAATACAACTTTGCAATGATAAGTTATTTCATATCTCAAATAGTTTCATGGCTATGATCAAAATTGAAGATATTTGCCAACAAAAAGTACCCTCAAGCTCATTTTCCTGGAGAAATGAGATTCACCATTTGGTTTTTAATGTTAAACAGTTCTTATTTACAAATTTTAATCAAAATCGTTAGAGCCGTGTTTGAGAAAATCGATATTATTTCCTATTTCGGCCATTAAGTAAACTACCCATAAATTTAAGGTTGGATAGTTAATTTCAAAAACTCCTCGAGAGAACTTTAATAAAATTCTATATACCAAGTTTTATCCCGATCAGTAAAATAGTTTCGGCTCTAGGCTGAGATACGAACACACAGACAGATGAAAACTTTTTTTTTACGATTTTAGGAAACGTTGACATTTATCAAAATCTCGAGTTTGATTTTGTTACAATCACAAACAATACTTCTCTCTCCTAGGGCTCGATATAAATTAAAAATTAAACCCAAAACACAAAGTGTGTGCCCAATTTTATATATATTTGATTAATTTGAGGTATTTAACGTTCACTTTCTGAACCGGCTTATTGTATTAGCATTTGAGAATTTCTATGAACTAGTGCGAAATAGTCTACCAATTTTGGCCAGAACAGGTATTTTCATATACCCTCCATTGTTCTTTTACATGCCAGCCATAATCGACATGGGACCGACGGCTTTATTTCCCCTCCGAAGGAAGTTGTGCTACGGATTTTTATCGTTCAAGAAAAACCCGTACCTGAGCTGTGTTTGAGCCCACGAACATTGGATCCTCGGGCGAACATCTTACCCCAAGACCATTGAGGTCGACTTTAAATTAATATACCTACCAAATATAATTTATATAATCCTAAGATTACATTTTAAGATTTATTGTTACAAAATGAACGTGCTACATTAACGGGCCAGCTAGTCTTCTATCTATAAAATGGTGGAGTTTGTTTTTCTGTCATGATCATTGCGTGATATATGCCGCATGGAAAGATCTGCAATTTTAAAAATTAGTATCCTCTGTGCATGAACGTGTGCACCTCGAAGCCAGAATTTTAAAAGTTTGATCTTTTTTTTTAATTAATTAAAAACTAAGTCGGGTCCTGGGATACGAAGGGCTTAAAGGCACTAACTTTAAAATTACCTTCCACGTACAGTTATTAAATTAAAAATTTATCTCCCTGGAAACGCCGGGTACTTCAGCTAGTTGTTCAATAATAGT